>OMNW01013798.1:54364-78646 GCA_900303245.1 Selene dorsalis
TGAATTCTATGTGGTGAAGTATATGAGGCAATTCTTCCCCTCTCTCTCTCTCTCTCTCTCTCTCTCTCTCTCTCTCTCTCTCTCTCTCTCTCTCTCTGTCTCTCTCTCTTCCACTCTCTCTTGCTCCCCTCTTTTTCTCTTGTTTCCTTTGAAGTGCTAAACAATGAGAGGGCTACACTCCCTGTTAAGCTCATAGGGAAATCCGGGCTGAAAATGCATGGCACAGTGCAGCGCAGCAGAATCTTGTCCTGGGGACCACAGGGGGATGGGAAGTATAAAGAAGTACTGTATAGTCAGCAAGCGGTGACAATGACAATGGCCTTGATCCATCAAGCCATCACCAGACAGCATCAGCACAGCAAGGCTAATGAATGTTCTAACTCATTTTCAGAGAACATGCCTATCTGCTTCTGTCCCTCTGATTGTTGAACCTTGAAACTGTCCATTTCTTGACAGGATATATTTGAGACTATCAGTGTGGAAATATAAAGACCAAAAGATTTGCATAGGAAGACCCTATTGACTGTAATGATTGAGCATTTCATTAGTCCGGCATGTCAGCACAGAGAAGGACAATAACTCGTCCTTCCATTGTCTTTGTCTTCCCCCCTCCTCTCTTTTTTTCCCTTGTATGCAGCCACAGACACATCCATGCAGTGATGAATGCTATTCATTACTAAAGGATAGAACAGGAAATGAAGTAAAATGAGTGCTTTGGGAGGCAGTCCGTGACGGGGGGGCATATAGTCTTGTCTGCCGATGCATCTGAGACGTGTTTATCCACTCCCACGCTTTCTTAAGCTATACCTCACACTTACTCGCATTATGCTGAATGCATCTCATTCTGAAATCTGATACGGCTTATCTCCTCTCCAATTTCCTCTTATGTTTGTCTCTTTCTCTCATATTCATCCATGCTAATGTCAGATGTTCTTTTATGTGGGCCTTGATACATTTCTTCAGTCAATCTGTCTAAAAACAAGCTGCGTAATTCTCTCACCATCAGCCACCCTTAATGCAGGCAAATGCCTCTTCCCTCTTCATAGTGACATGATTGATTCCACGAAGGGATTTGTAATGACAACTTGACATTTCATATTTATTTTCATGAATCAAGAATTTTATTGAGGTCATATCTGTGTCAGAAAAGCACATGCATCACTTTGCTTTTTCTCTGCCTATCAATACCTGCAGTTGCGTTTTCAGCACTTTTGAGTGGATAAAGCATTGCTTCGCTCTCAGTGGAGCTCTGCGGTTTTGTCTAATGGTTGTTTAATTTGTTTGATTACACTGATGAGGTGAACAAGTCTGCGGGTCTCTCCATGCTGTTTGAATTGTTTGAGTTCTTAAGGTCTCTGCAGGTCGTATTAGTCCATTCAGGCCTGTGCCTAAAATTATCCGAGCATTTGAGAGACTGGTGTCATAGCACAGTTTGCTGATAACTACATAAGTCTATTTCAGAGTTGATTGCTTATTGGATAATATCTGCATGTCATAATTTGTAATTTGATAATGATTGAGTGGTATCAGTATCATTCTACTGTGACGTTAAGAGTCTTCTCTGATCAGTGCAGTTATATTTACCTTGGCCTCCTGTAGGATTCTTGGGGTCCGAAATTAAGCTGAAAGATCTTATGATCATCATCAAATATGAACTCTTTTAGCTAAGGATGGCCCATTACCTGAGTCACAAGACCTTAGGCTTAATTGTACATGATGATCACCTAACTGGTTAGCTCAAAACATTTCACTTCAACTCTAGGCCCAACTCGCAAATCTTTGCATCCTGTTTCTGTCACCATTTCCAGCTTTTCCAAGATTGCTCTGGCAAACTGCTCTCAGAAAGATAATATTTTATGTCTAAGTCTGTTTAAATTATGCACTAATGAGAAAGTTATAGCGTTTTTAAAGAGTTGACTTGGTTCACTCATGAAGCTTAGCCAACTGGTTCTCCTTATTTCCTGTTTTATGTTTTAAGCCAGGCACCATGCTGACAGCTGGCATGAAAATGTTGAATTTTATGCTGTTGGTTACCATCATAGTTGATCTTATTGCACATAAAGACAAAACAGTCTGGCTGAACCAGACTTCACAACATAAACAAAAGAGAAAAGGGACCCCCTATAATAGAGACATGAAGAGTCCTTTCTGTTCAGGTGACACATGTCAGACCTTTTTTTCTCTAATATACCGATAAACATGCTCAGGTGGGTGTTTAAAAGTGTGTTGCAACAATTATGAAGTTGTGTGGCTCACTTATTTAAAACTGGAAATGCTGTAAAATGTAATCTGATGATGAAGAAGCGACCATTACGTTTATACAATGCAGTGAAGTCGCTCTCATAGTGTTCAGTTGACTGTGTCTAAAGCATTGAATGCTGTTCCTGAAAATAACATTTCAATCAAATAAAAGATAAATGAACACATTTTTCCCAATTTCCCAATTTTGCAAAGCCCATAATTATCACGGATGTGTCAGAAAGACGTCACACAGGATCAACCACAATGCATAATCATGCAGAGCACTAGGCTGCACTCCGTCTTTGCACAAGTGTTTGTCGCACAGTATTGTACGCCTCACTGAGCAGCATAATGGGGACTGACAGGACATGAGGGAGAATGAGGGGAGAGATAATCTAAGAAAGAGATTATGAATTACACTCACTCAAAAATAAGTGAGTAAGTGACTGTGAGAGTTGACTGACGTGTGATAGTTTGACACATTATGCCTCCACATTCATCTGCATGTGGACGTTCTTCATTGTGGATCTAACACTTTCCTTCTTTTTCTTTTTAGGCGTGTGACTTTGACTAAAGGGCGAGATGTGGTCTGATCACAGAGACTCAAATCAGGTATTTCTTCATCAGATTTCCACCCTTTTGGAAAAGATGAAATCTTTTTTTATAACCTGTAAAAGATTCAATGTCTGTATTTCTGTTGTGTGTGTGCGTGGAGTAGTGAGTTTTTGTATGTTTTACTCAGCCAGAGTAGGACATCTCGGAGACATACTGAGTCAGACAGGACAGACCATTGAGGTTTTTAAAGCATTGCATTGCTATGTTTTATTGATGTCCCTAGGATGATTCGCCCTGACATTTGCTGATGCTTTCTCTCTCAAGCAAATCTCCTGCTATCATAAAACTGCTTGTCCACCTGGTAAATATTTCATAGGTTCCCCCATCAGTGTTGACCGTCCTTAGGTCGTCAGTTTACCAAAGGCCATCTTGGATTGTATGTAGAATAAGATTTTTTACTGTTTTTTTACACTCGCAGCAAAAACATATCCCCTGTTAAGACTCAACCAAACAGCTTGGCACCAAAATGTTACCCATGCTAGAGAGGAACTGAAGCGACACATTAAAAATCAGCTGATTTAACAAAAACTGAATTTCAGTAAAGCACAAATCTATTGCTGCTGGACGGTGCCCCTCTGAATATGACATTGATGTAATTATTGATAGAAAAAATGACTTTGTCACACTGGACTGGAGTTTCAGCTGATAGTTGCATTCTGGAAAGTCTTTGTTTTCTACAGTAATTAATGCGGCTTTTCACTTTTACTCAGTGATACATTGATGGCTTGAATATCTCTCTGTCAGTCTCCTCTTTGTGTGTGTGTGTGTGTCTCTCTCTCTCTTTCTTTGTTGTGTAAACAGGAAAAAAAATGGTTTTAAATTTAGCTTTTTTCAACCACTTCTGAAAGTAACACGCCTAGTAACTTAAATACACACAAACACAAGGACCGTGCACCCAGATTTGCAATCCACATAGTGAGTGACAGGTTCAGAGTCTGTGTGTGAACTGAAGAACAAGGAGGAGGGAGAAGAGAGATGGGATAAATAAAGAGGCAGCGGTGCAGGAAGTGGGGCATGTACCACAGCATAGACGATATACTCTGAGCAAGTGGTTGGAGCGTAAAGGCGAGTGGAGATGGAGCTGATGGGGTTCTGGTGGCTATACTTGTAGACAGCATGGTCACTCAAGCACAGGCACAGACATCAGGCTTAGACGGTGCTGAGACATGGCTCAAGATCACAGCTTGAACAGTCCTGGTCATGACATCCCTAAATTTTCAGGTGCATAACTCCGAATACATACAGAAGTAAATGTAAATGAATTTGGTATATACAAAATATGTTGAGGTGTTATTCTTTTTGTTGCCCAACAAAAGGAGAAAGAAAACTTACCTAACAGTAAAATACAAACACAATGGATTAAAATGGATATACAAACAAACACAATTATTGGCGCTCTTCACTCTGACAATAATGAATGCTAAATGTTTTTTTTTTTTTTTAAAATATATTTTGTTTTTGCCTTTATTTGATAGTATAGTTGAGAGAGACAGGAAATGGGGAGGCAGAGAGAGGGGGAATGACATGCAGCAAAGGGCTGCTTGATGCGGGATTCGATCTGGGGCCGGCTGCAGCCACCTGACACCCCCTAAATGCTTCTTGTAGCTATCTAAAAGCATCTTGTACCTGTCTGCTGGTTTTTTTGCTTTTCCTCCTTTTCTATGCATTTAAAGCCTTAAATTTGCAGATGTCCATTTTTCAATGACAGATAAGGTTTTCAGTGGGATTTATTTTCTATTTTAGATCAGGACTCGTTGCTGGTTTAAAACAGTCCATCCTTTTCTTCAGCCCTCTTATCTTTTTCTCAGTAATCTTGGATATTTTTCTAAATATTCTGGTTTCATAAAAAATTGCTCATTTGCATTTATTTCTGAAAATATTCTGAATTTTGTATTTGGAATTCAGGCGTGCCAATAATTTTGACCAGGACAGTATAAATAAGTGAAATCATAGCAGAGATTGCCTTATTGGCTCAGTCTTAATCGATGCACTAACATGTCCCTGAACTATAGCATAGGATGCATAGTAAAGGAAATGTTTAACGCCAGAGCCACAGCTGAACTGCAGAGTCTGGCTTTATTCTGTTCATCTCATTGTTAATCACAATTGTCATTGTTGTCTTTCAAAACAGTCCCAGCCTCTTCATGGGATTTCTATCAGAATAGAAGAGAGATAAAAGTGCGCCTTTGAGAGACAATCCAATTCAACGCTTGTCTGCGGCTTTACTGTAACACTAATATAATCTCCCTCCTCACCCAAGCCCCGAATGCATCTCCCTGACAAAACAGTAATCAGTGCACGGTTTCCTCTGCCTCGCATTACTTAAATGGGATGTTAAAAACTGAGCATGTTTATGACTGTTGTCTCATTCATCTCCAGTTTCATTTGGATGTTTCCAGTAGGTACAACACAACAGCAGTTGAGGGGGAATGGGTGTCTGACAGCTGGCTGTTTTGTTTGTTTGTGTGTGTGTGTCTTTCCTTCCTCACACCTGTGCTGTGTTGACCTACAGTTCCTTGCCAGTACCTGCAAGTCAGTTCTGAACAGGTCCAGGGAAAAATACAGTTTAAGTGGGTGTGTGCAGAGCGCACAGCTTGAATCTGGTATAAAGCCTTTTTGCCCATGTTTTTGTAGTGCAGGTCAGCCATGCCAGTGTGTCCAGGCATGTGGTGCTTTGATGATGATGTGAAGTGTGGGAAGAGGTCAGTAACATGTTCATTGTCAGGTGCTTGGTCTTGATCTTTCCCTTGAATTCTCCCAGCAACAGTTTAAGAATTTTAAAAGTGAGTGAGTTTGACTCTTTCCCTTGAGTTTTAACTTCTAAAAGTTCGTTCAGAGCTGTCTATAGATGACACTGCTGATCAAGAATGTGTAAGATATCTGTACAAAACCAGGCTGAAAGTTAAGATGTTGTTTCTGTCACTGTCAACAGATTTTATGCAAAGGGAAGACATTTACTTTGTCATCAAAAATGATTGATCAATGATCAAATCTGTCCATTAAATGACAGTTTAAAATCAAGGGGAAGAAAATGACATGGTCTGTCAACTTTCACAGTCCACATCTTGGTACATGAATGAACCACAGCTGCCTCAGGTTATAATAACAAACACTGCCAGAAAAGGATGATTGATAGCTAACAGGAAAACGAAGTAGTGGCCCTATGAATAAGTTAAAGTATTATGATCCATCTTGAAATTATGATGCTGCTGTTCTCATGTGACCCTTTCCATTATTGGTAGATTGAAACATTTTGTCTTTCATTCACCAAGAAGCATGAAAAGTACATCCTCATTGCTGCCAAAGCTCAGCCCATTGCCAAGCAAATACAGAAATATTTGGCCTTGTTGCTGATTGTTTGTGTGAAAGATTTTTATGCATGCAAAAATTCACAAAACAGCCTCAATTCTCTGTGACATAGATTTCACAAGACATCCCTTTGAGATTGTGCTTCACTTTGATGTAATTGTATCAAATCATTTTCGTGGATTTGTCAACTGCACACTCATGCTGTGAATGACCTATTGAACTACATCCAAAAGGTGGATTCAGAGCTGGTGACTAAGGATTGATGTACACTGAAGTCATTGGTGGTTTGAGATGACTTTTTGCTTTGTGACATGTTGCATCATCACTCTGGGAGTTGCCATTAGAAGATGGTAAATTGAGGTCATAAACTGATGCACATGGTCAGCAGCAATACAGAGCTGGCCTGTGACATTAGGACCATGATTGATTGGTCTTAAAGGACCCAAAGTGTGCCAAGGAAACATTCCCTATAGCATTACATTGCCAGCATCAGCTTGGACTGTTGACACATAGCAGTTTGGTTCCATGGATTCGTGCTGTTGAGGGAAAATTCTGACCTGTCGCAGTGGAAATACATATTCATTTGACCAGACCACGTTTACATTTTTCCAGTTTTGCTCAGCCTGAGCACGCTGCATCCTAAGATTTTGAAATGTCCTTTCCCAGTTGTTTTTCTGCTCATAAGTTATCTTAGTTACCTTCTGTCGATTCCAACGAGTTTGATCATTCTCCTCCGTCCTCTCATCAACAAGGCCTCTACATCTGCAGAACTGCATCTCACTGATGTTTTTTTGCTCTTGGCTCCATTCCCAGCAAAATCCCAGGAGATGTCTAATTTCACAAATCCTCAACTCGACATTCATGACATAGCCAAAGTCATTGAGATCACATTTTTTTCCCCCATTTTGATGTCTGATGTGACTGAAGCTCTTCATTGCATTGCATTGCTTGCAGACAAACTCATTAAGTGACACTGACAGTTTTGTGTATTTTCTATTGTGACTGGTCACTTATTTATTTTCAAGTTAACCAAACAAGTGTTATGTTGATGCACAACAGATTTCAAGCTTCACATCATGCTGAGAGAGGTGTCGTCCAATCTTTTGCTTTTTGGGCTTGCCAGTAAGCTGTTGTCAGTGGCAAAAGGACATATTGAGGAGGAACAGTATCTGACAAGTAATAAAATGGAGTCCTTGCCACTAAACCCAAAGCTATGATTAGGGCCAAATTCTAATGCATTTCATTTGCTGTTCATCTGACAGCTGTCTGTCTCTGGTCTTGTTCTGCCTCCTGTGTATTCTAGATGATGCAGTCAAGGAGTTCTTGAAAATGGGCCAACTCCTCCTCCCTCAATCTCTGTCACATCACTTTTGTCTGATCTGCTCTGTGAGAAGCATTTGTATGAAATTACATATTATTATTCTTCACACATGTGGGCACATACACACTCTTCCACTTCCCAGCAAAGTAATGAACCTACAGCACCCATAAGCAGTATTCGCAGGAGGAAGTGACAGACTGATTTTCATTGAGGTGTGAACTTTTGTAAAGCACAGCTATTATGCTACCTGATGGAAATAAAAGGGCCCAATAATGTCGACCTGGAGAACAATGTAAAATGAGTCAATTTTGCTGAATTTGAGTAATCTGGAGTATTCTTTTGATTTGTCGTGGCCTTTTTATTTTTTAATTTTTCTGTCCTATACGAACACTAACAGTAAAGCCGCTGCAGCAGCTATCATACGAAGCACACAGGTCAAGGGCATTGTTCAGTGACAGGAGGTTTTATAGTTTTTGATCTTTATCCCATCCTCTCTGTACCTGCTGCTACTTCTTTATCCCAGTCCCATCTCAGTCTTATCTCCTGATAGCATCTACGTCCTTTATCCTCCTGCATCTTATCTGTGGTGCCAGACACAAGGAGTGGCAATTCAAAAGAGAGGGGGAGAGATATCAAAGGAGAACAGGACTCGTAGTATTAGAGGGGGAGAGATGGAGAATAAGTGGTGTAAGAGAGTGAGAAAGGGAAATATTCAAACGCTTTCTTAAAGTTCTTTTCGGCTTTTTTTTTAAAGGAATGAACAACAACAACTGTTCCAAAACAATTGTCAAATTATTGTAATCCAAGGGGAAAAAAAAGTTTTTGCAAAGATTTTGGCTGTGCCTTTATCTTATATATCCCCCTGGGACAACAACAATGCATCTTCACTGTCCCGCTTTGGCTATGTATTGATTCACACTGAGTGATAAAAGATGCAATCCTGCCTCTGTGCACAAACTCTGACACCAATCAGTGTCCTCCCAAAGCACTCACTTTGGCACTTAATTGATCCTAGTTTGCACAAACTGTCAAGTTTTGATGGATGATAAGCATTTGATTCAAGTCTGTCCAGTTTTGAAAGTTTAAAGTCTCTGCTAGCCAGCTGAAGAAGTCAACTGCTCTTCTAAGTGCTAATGGACTCTCTAGAGCTCTGGTTGCCCCTGGTTGTAAAAGTAATAACCTGTGGTAGCTGTCAAAAGAGCTCTCTCCCTAAGGTTGCCATGGTGCACTGTGAAGAGGAGAAGAAAAGGCAGGAAGGGGATAAAAAAAAAAAACAGTGAGAGGGATCATTTTCATTACAACCCTCAGTGTAGGTCTCTATAGCCTCTGGGATTCCCAGTAACAGATTTGGTACTTGCGCTCTGGTCCCCCTCTTGTTCCAATTATCAAACCCCTTTGGCTTCCATGCCCATGTGAGCAGCCCAAAGACATCATGTCTCCTGAGTATCTGCTGTCACACAGCTGTAGGGCAACAGAGAGAATGAATTACCAAAAAAGTGATACAGAAATGATGTGCAGCTGTTTTCATTCCCAACAGTAGCATCAAGTTTATTTGTTACTAGTGAACATCTTTCCCTGGACTTGCCATAATCAGAGTTTTTAGGTTAATAATAGATCATGCGATTCCTTGGCTCACAGAGAAAGCCCCAAAGCCCTCATTTCCAATAAACTCTGCTTTTCTTTTTATTAATTTGTCTTGGTTTTATCTCACTGCTGTCCTGTGTCACTTATCAGCGATAGTAAGGTTCTCCCAAAAAAATACTTTCATTTACATATTCATCGACTTTACACTTTTTATTTGGGCAGGTTTGGCCTTTACTATGAAAGCTGCAGTGAAAGAGAGATGAGAATGATAATCAGGGGGAGGGCAAGGATCAAATCCAGTAAAGGGCCTGAGGTTGGACTTGAACTCGGGTCACTGTAGTCAGGATTTAACCTTGAGAGTTTGTATTCCACCACCAGTGCACCCCAGTGACTAACTAGTGAACACAGTGCTGCATTTAGCTGCTTAAGATCCACATATTTCACTAAGGAGTCAATGGAAATCAAAACAAAAAATAAATGATAGTTGATTATCAGGTTTCATTGACCATGTTTCCAGAAAAAACTGATGGAAACTCCATGCAAATATTAATATTACATTTGTGCTGGATTGTGTAAATATTATGTCAATGATGGACCAAAAACAGATATTGCAGGCCTAAATTCTGAACACATGGAGCAGCAGTACAAAGCTGTGAATACAGCTGCATGTGTTGAGGAGTTCTGCTCTTGTTTTTGTTTGATTGACCTGATCCACCTTTACATGACTATCCATACAGTTACACCACTGAAGGATGTACCACATCACAATCCATTTTACACCATGGATGATTTCTCATGCAGAAAACTCAGACAGCAATAAAATATAAATTGACTCCAGGTCTGTACTATAAATACTTGCACAGTGGCACAATGCTGGGAGCAGTTAGATATTTTGCATAATTATGCACTTTCAACTCAATTGAATAGGACATTGTCAGATTAGCTCTTGGATTCAAATCCACATTCTCGCACATTTCCTATCTCAATAAGGAGCAGGGAAACACCACAACATGGTGTTTTGAACAAACTAGTCACAGTTATTTTTAAATCCACCCTCTGTGCAGACTTGGGCCCATGGATATTCAATGACAAACTGGTGAGTCAGCTGCATTGCTCTGGCCTCAGCTCCCTCTTTATTTGGTCAGAATAACAGCTGGATAACTTACTTATGAATTCAGTCTGATAGAGATCTCTAACCTTTTAAATGAATGACTATTAACTCTGTTTTTCTAAAAGTAGCAAGATCAGCTTCCTTTGCCACTTGTTCTCGTACACCCAAGTGTTTATTAGACTTGGCAGGATACAATATGACAAAATTACCTGTATTGATGTTTTGACGCTCCCATTATCTCTGGGTGATTTGCAAGGCTCACCTGTTCTCCATGTCTCTTAAATTCTTACTTTTCTCTCAGTCACTTGTTTCTCAATGACCTCCCTCCCCCTCTTTCCCTTTCTGACGCATGCACACACGTGCGTGCATGCGCGCACACACACGCATGCCCTCTCTTGTTGGCTTTCTCTGACCTCCCTCCCTCATTCTCTCCTTCTCTTCCTCTCGCTTGGCCACTGTATCTGTACTGTAGTTCCTCTGACCTCTCAATATCACACAAGCTGTCAGTGCCAAACTATGAATGTCCCTTGACACTTATTCGACTCAGACTCCCTTCGGCAATTCCATTTGCACCGAGCCAATTTCAATTTTTATTGTGGGTCGGTGAGGGCTAGTGTAAAGCCTGCAGTCAGAATAAGCCAAAGTTGAAGACACAGAAACAAATGCCCTAAGGAGTACTGTGTGTGTGTGTGTTTGTGTATGGTGTTTTCCTTTTTAAAAAGGGTGGCTCACTCAACCATGGAAGCTATCTGACCCCACCTTTGGCAATTTTACTATCTGCACTAAGCTCTCCCGATCGTTTAAATCGCTTGACAACTACAACTACTGACTTGACAAGTGAACTCTAGAGATATTCTCCGCACTTTTCTTTAATATATTGGCATAATTCATAAAAAAGAAGTTGTAAGAGATAAGTGCCAAGTGAAGACTTGTGGCAGGAAGCGTGCCCGTAGGAGCACAGTGTGTTTTTTGT
The DNA here is from genome assembly GCA_900303245.1 of Selene dorsalis. Taxonomy (NCBI): domain Eukaryota; kingdom Metazoa; phylum Chordata; class Actinopteri; order Carangiformes; family Carangidae; genus Selene; species Selene dorsalis. The sequence continues at coordinate 65,519 of OMNW01013798.1, forward strand.
CCTCAAAAGCAGGCTCTCTTTCAGCACCATGGACAGCACCAAATTCTCCAGCCTGTGTGGGAGGCTGCTTTCTACCCATATCAGTGTAGCCATGCTAACAGCCACACACACACAAAATCACCTTTCATGTTTATACAGTATTTAATTTTTGTGGATATGTTCTTGGCTTTGTGCAGAGCCCCAAAAATATGGAGGTAGTTTCCTGTCTAAAAAGTTGTGTGGGTGCGGGTGTCCTCTGAGTGACATCACACATCAGCGCATCTGGAAGCTGTCCTTGTCATTCAATTTGAGGCCCTGGTACTTGGTGCAATATAGATAGTACAAAGGCATTTGAGAGAGAAAAAGAGAGAGGAAACTTACACTTTTTTATTCTTTTTTTAATGGCATTATATTGGCAACTTGAACCTCAGATATTACAGAGGAAATTATCCATCGCTTATTGCTGGGTGAAGATGTGAGCCTTTCGGCTGTTTTGCTGCCTGAGAGTCTATGATGTGCGTCAGTGTGTGTATGTGTGTACTTCTATTTGTGTGCTCCGTGTCCAATGGGTTTGTCTACAGGGAGTTCACATGCAGAGTATTTTGGGACTGAACAGCCGAGTGCATACACACAGTCCAGGGAAATCAACAAGAACAACACTCCAACAATGAAAATTGTTCATTTCAACCCAAGTTCAAAACAATATTCTACATGAAGCATGTGTTTTTAGTAATGCTACTGTTTTCTTACTCTTGACTTCCTTTCTCGCAGGGATTTTTGCACCACTTGTTGACAATATACAGCTAAAGTATTATCAGAGATTTTAGAGGGAAAAAACAAAAAAACATCTGTAGAATTGGTGATTTTTTTGCCTCTCAAAGTATGGCCATGCTCTTTTATAAACAAGTCTCTGATAAATGAATCATTAGCACAATAAATCAAAGGAACACACCACCTGTTGACTCCTCAAATACCAATCTTACACTTGTCGGAATAAACTGATGGTGCTAAAGTATGCTATAGATGCTGTGCAACCAATTACCCAAACAGCGACTGTTCTAGTCTAATAACCACTCGCTCTTTGAAAACAACCCATATTCAAACATTGTAATGATCCTCAAAACCACTTAAAAGTGTCTGCAAAATTCAGCAGATAAACAATCCAGCTTCCATGTCAAAATAAATAAAAGAATGGGAGGAAAGATGGTATTCATTGAGAATAATTAAAGCATTGCCGTCTGTCACTGCAGGGAGTTTACATCTGCTATAGGCAAAATTAGCTTCATGAGCTTTTAAGAAGAGACTGAAGGTGTTGTATTAATGCACCATCACCAATAGCGACGGTTTCCCCTGAAAACAACTTGCCTGCTCAGTGACTGAACCCTCAACTGAATAAGTCAAGTAGATCATTCATAGAGGAACCCTCTGGCTTCCCTGGTTGTATGGGGAAAAATAGGCGCAAACACTGATACAGCATCCTCAGAAGTAAACTTAACGACTCCTGGTTGAAAGTATTTCATGCATCGTAATGAGTTTTAAAGAAAGAAAGCTATGGAGGTTTAAGTGGAATTATAATTGTCTGACTCAGGCTGCAGAAGCCAGTCATTTCTTATATAAATGTTTCTATACTCTCCTCTACATAAACATCATTAGGCTAGGTACACAAAGTGCAGACAGAGACAGAGTGATACCATATCACTTGAATAAGGAAGAGTGAAAGGCCTGTTAATTACTGGTTATGAGACCTTGTTAGACAAGTCGCTGCTGTGAGTGTTGTGCTTTTTTCCTCACCAGTTCCTTTCTCTATTTCAAGTTATATATCAGCTCAAACACATACATGACCCTTTAATGCACATAATATATACACACACACAAACACTGAATATATAAGATGTCAGCTGGTGATGCCTAACCAAAAAGACTTTTTTTGGGCAGTGAGAGGAGACTTTTTCCCCCCAAAAGCAGCGTATCCCTTAATCACACTTCCCTGTGGAGACTCTTCACTTCTGCCTGAACCCTGGCCCCGTGTTTTCTCTGCAGCAACAGAGACGAGATGAGAGGGAGAATTAGCACCATGGCAGGGGCTGATTATTAGAGAGCCTTTGCTCAAAGCCTTCCTCATACCAAAAACAAGCTAGGCCAAGTGGAGGTAGTGATGACTTAACCCGGATTAGCTCTTCATGCTCAACCAAGGCCAATGCATGCCAGTCAGAAAGCTATTTTTACGCAAATTTTGCTTCAGCCTTTCCATGAAAGATGGCCAGACTAAATATCCAGCCTGTCCTGTCCTTTCCTCTAATGTGTGTGAGATACTGTATAAATATCCTGCAAGTCTTCAAAATTGCAAAGAAATTACCGTAAAATGACAAAAACAAGGCTATGTTCTTCTTCTTCTGAAAAATGTAGTTGCTACCAGTGCCACGCTTAGATAAAATATCATACATTCTCTAATAAGCATGGTCCTGAATTGTACATAATAAAAATAATCTGAGCATGTTCCTTCAGTGAAGACTGAGACAGTTTGAAGCTCCAAATGTCAGTAAGTGGACCTTTGTGAGTAGATTCTTACTGTTCCCAAAGGCCAGGAATGAACATCCATTCCTCTTTGAATTATATATGTCTAGTATTATTTAGAGCATGGCTCTCAACCTTTTTTTTTGTCTATGTTATTCACCCCTCAGATACACTTTCATTGACACTACTCATTTCTACCATCTCTACTGCCTTTCATTGCTCATGGTAGTTTTCTTTTTACATTTTTCAGATTGTCCAAAACTCTAAAGTGCTGCTGATTGACTGAAAAATGCCACTGAACTTGAGCATTTTGTTCATTAAAGGAGACATATCATGCCTCTTTTCCACAGATTAAAATAGTTTCCAGGTGTCTTAAAGACATGTCTGTGACATGCTTCGGTCAAAATACCCCAAGGATCAAACATCACAGCACTCTTTTCATCTGCTCAAAATAGCCCTGTTCAGAGCGGCTGGTTTCAGTGCCCTGTCCCTTTAAATGCAAATTAACCACTGCTAGACCCGCCCCACTTCTTCTACCGGTACCGGTACTCCAGTTACTACTGGATAACTTTTTAAAATATCACAGAAAACCTTTGGTGCAGGTCAAGTTTTCTTGCCATTGTCTTGCTTTTATTAATTTGAACAAAGCATTACTGTATCTTAAGTTGAATGTGCACTCTGCAGCTGTCTTTGTATTTAAACCATCAATCTGATCAGCTCGGTTTGTAAGTTATAACTTTGATGATGCGTAAACGTGTTGTGATATTCCTTTTTTTGAATGTAATTTGAGGTTATAATGACTTCCTCTGCTTAATAGATACTGGCAAGTCCATATATCTGACCAAATTACACCTGCTGCTTTTAATATTGTCAGAGAAATTATTTGATTTTTTTATGTACACTTAGTATGTGTTTTGTGATTCAAACCCCCAGCTGTGTCTTTTGTATAGAAGTTGTTGTATTGAATATTCCCAGCAAACTTTAGTTGGGACTTATTCAGCACTGCAGCTAATTAGAGTATATTGATGGGAGGCTTTTTGTTGTTGGTTGAGCTGGAGGGAAGAAAAGGCCAGCGATTGTTGCGAAGTGACAAGTGAATCATAGCTAACTGCTTCCACTGGTATTATTTCTCAGATGCACATCAGTTGTTGCACACAGAGCAGACTAATAGATTTGACTCTGAAATAATTGACAACTGACACTGAATGGCTTTTGTTGACCTTCAGTCACAGACTACACATTACAACCATCAGGCTGTAATAAGTTATGGATTTGTTTGACCTTCACTAACAGGTTTTTGGGTGACTCTTTTCCTTCCTGTTAAACCATAGGAATGATATCCTGTTGAATGTAATCCATCTGTCTTTGGTGGAGGGGGTGGGGGTGGGGTGTTGGTCAGGTGCATATGAAGCAGATATGAGGTTGGAGGAGGGGCAACAGAGCTTTACCCGGCTCACCTTTACTGACCGGTGTAATAAGATTACCTGCTTTGCACGTCATGGCCGCAGAGAGAGAGAGAGAGACAGGATGGCAGGGAGACAGACAGGAAGAGAGAGAGAGAGAGAGAGAGAGAGAGAGAGAGAGAGGGAGGGAGAGAGAGTGGGAGAGCGAGAGAGGGAGGGAGGCTTGAACGGGGCTGCTCCTTGCAGTTTGCTCGCAGTGGACCCAGGATACAGCCCTCCGGTGAAGTGTTGCTGCCTCTCGTTGTGTCGGGCTAAAGACACTGGGGCAGCAGAGTGCTGATGTGCCCGTGTGAGGAAGGCTGTAGCTGCCCCTGCCAGCCGGTATCTGTGGCTCCGCCGCCTGTCTAAGGGGATTTCTCTTGAGTACTTCTGGAGCCAAAACATGGTAAGACATTTTCTCTTGAGTTCTCTGGACGACTGTGGATGCATTTTACGCGCATTGCTCGCCACATGCGATAACGCACATGTAGCCCCCCCCCCACACACTTCTATCAGCGCTGTCACTGAGTAATTGTCTCTTTGACCGCGGAACTGGAGCTTGCAGAAGGAGGCATGCATTGCCAATATTTTCACCGTATCATGTCGATTCCCCGCCGTGAAATGAGTAATCCATTGGCAAGGCGCAGTGTTTCACCTAAAGTCTGCCCTGATCTGGGCTGCTAATCTCTGGAGGGTGAAGTTTCCAAACACTGACTGAGCGCATCAGCGTTCACTTTGGATTATATGTGGATGAGATCCCATTAATGCATGTGGCTGACTGTATAAAATGCACTTATGGGTTTGTAAGACCTCGCAATGGGCAAACGCTGACTGCGGCTGTTTATGTAAGATTTCACATCAGCTTTTAGTTTGTATGCATTTGAACCGACAGAGTTATTTTATGTAGTGAGGAAATCGTAATGATTATGTCCGCCGACCGGCTGCATTTTCTTATTAGTTAACTTTGTATTCCGCCCTCCTCTGCATATCAACTACAGCACTTTATCGAGAGCACGATTGGCATGCAATAACTTCCCTCGCGAGTGAGAGCTCTATCGCGCAGCAGGAGGTAATGCATCCCCCCTTAAAACTTCATTGACTGGTACTCCGCTTCACACAGGCTCTCAGCAGCACATTAAAGAGATGTTACAAGGCTGATTTGCTCCTGAAATGTGCACTTTCTTTTTATAAACCCATTTTTAAAAGCCAAGATAATTAAGGAATGTCTTTACCTTTTTAAGATGACAGTCTTTGTCTCCTGGTGACTGCCTGTAACCTACTGTACAGCACTCATTAACCCGATCAGCGCAGTGAGCCAGAGTCTTGGAAGTGAATCATTTGGCTTCTGGGGACCCCTGCACGTGTCTGAGAGGCTTATGTTAAGATAGTCACCTATATCCTACAATTTAATGTTCCTCATGGTATGAGCACTGTGCCACAAGCAGCTGCAGAGCAATAACGTAAGTTAATTTGACTGTGACAGTTTGGGTTCTCTTGGGACCTCAAGACCTCACCTCCTGCCAACAGAAAAATCTTACAAGTATCAGCCCAAAGGGTCTTCATTAATTAATAGCATTAGCCTTGTGGTAAGTAGTTAATAACATTAACGGCAGCTGTGCTCCATTTAGATGTGTCAGTTCTAGTGGCCTGACCAATGGTGACACTTAACTGAAATGGACCTCATTATTGATGTTATGAGTGGCATCTGTGCTGCTGGTGCTATATGAGGACGAGTAAAAGGGTTTCCTGTGAGGACAGTGCCACCCAGTCGCTATTGTAACAAAGGAGGAATAAAAGCCTGGGTTAAGATTGTTCTCCGATATACTTCAATATAACTGCTGTGCATTGTTTTATCCCAAGTGGCCCCTTTAGCTGTCAACATCAGTGAAGGGAAAAAAAAGAGATGAATTGATGCATTAACATATAATCCCAGGTTGTCTAGATGCTTCATTATAAACTAACAGGCAACACTGTGCTGATAGTTTGTAATTACACACCTGTCCCTGGATATGAGACAGTCGGCTTCAAATGGCTCCTGCACCATATGCTTACATATGTGTGTCAGCATGCAAGTGTGTATGGTTTTCTTGCATCCTACCATTTAGAAGCACTATAATGTTATGAAAGTGTACAGTGTCTGTATGGGATTATACTATACATTGTAGGTATAAGAACCCGCCATTGCACATGATTCTCCCTTGGAGGTAAAAAGCAATTACATCATCTGTATCTAATATAGGTATGTAATCTAAAAGACATCGCAGTCTACAGTATAGCACATTTTGAAACAGTTTAGTCTCATATTTTACCCCCTAACAGTGTCTCAGTTGATTTCCGGGAGATGCACTAGACCATGAAGTGGATCATTATAGACATAGGGTATAAGACTGTATATGGTCTGGCCATTGTTTTTAATGTGAGAAAATGCCCAAGGTGATGCCTACAACTGTCAGTCCAAAATACACAGGTTGAATTTATGATAATGAAAACTCATAAATTGTCAATTTGTTTTTGATTAATTTGAAGCCAGATCTAAAGGATATTTGGCATTTTTGCTTGAATTTATTTTGTACACTTTTTCAATGTTTGATGATAAACCAATCAAACAAATTCCCCGGACAAATTTATTTAAAGCCTTGATAGAATAACGTATCGACCCTATCTGTAGCATTTTAGCTATAATCTATGAAGAAATGTATCTGCAGCCATTTTCAAAATGGCCACTAAGAAAAGTACTAGATGATGTGGATCTGACATTAAAGTCCTGAACTTTTTCAGAGTATCTCTTCAGGCTGTTAGAGGGCTACATATGAAGACACTTCTGCACTGCAGCTTTGGTAGTTGCAGCTTGATTAGGGTGAGGTTTTTTACCACTGGTGTAAGCTTCAGGACTAGTAAAAGATATATACCATTTTTACTGGCATGATGGAAGATGGGCGGCTCAAGGCATCCTCTCTTTAAGTATTAATAAGGTGAACTCAAAAGACCTAAAAAAATGGACCAGGGGGGATAAATTAGGCAGTGGAGAATTACCCTTAGAAGTAATGGAGTGCCTTGTTCACACCAAAGGATGGAGAGGAAGGCCTGTGGGGTGTGGCACATATAGGTGGAAGTTTGAAGAGACTAATCAGCTCACTTTGTTGCCAGTCTGAAGTAGACATAGCAGGTGGAGCAGCTTGTTAGAGAACTGGATGACTTCCCATCTTGTTCCACCTCAGCATTATCTTTCAGTATTGAAATACAACACTCGGCAGTCAACAATGACACAGCTCAAGCCACCTCATGCTCCCATCGCTTTGGGTGAGCAGTTTGCATTAATTTAGTCTTAACCTCTTCATTACATGCACTCACACCAGGCAGATGTGTGTGTGTGTGTGTTCGTGTGTCTGTGTGTGTGACTGATAAAACAGTAATTAACAAAGCCTGCAACACTCCCATGACTGACTAATCTTGTCTGTTGCATCAGCGCTTCCCACAAGAAGCATTCTGGTGCTGTAACAAAAAAGAGTGCACTAATTTTGCAGCCCTTGAGCAATTAAGGCATAAAACAATCCTGGGGGTTTTTTGGGCTTATTTTATTTTCTTCATCTAAAATGTGTAATATGAACCAAGGCAGGTAGAGGATAAGAGTGGCGTTTTATGAGCAACTTTTCCACTATTCATTCTGGCTGATGCTGAACTACTCATAACTTGATGTCAGACCTAAATCGGTGGCATTTTCTCCCTGAGGCCAAGGGAAGCCTGGCTTCCCCTGTTTTTCAGACTGTAGTTGTCATTTTATTATAAAAGGGCTTAGACTAGGTAACAGACTGTAAATGCCTTCTGCAGACTAATGTCACGCCTCCTGGGAGGCCAAATGGAAGTTGGTGTCCCTTGATGAAAGAAAATAAAATAAATCACAAATAAATTAGATGAAGTTACCATCATGCCACTGCCAAACCGATGCCAAGAGAAGCCATCTGCCCTCTGGTATCACACCAACCAAATCATAGCAGGATTATAATGCTGTTGACACTAACTGACCACTAACCCAGTAACATTTACTAATGTTCTCAGTGCAGTGATGTAGTTTTAGGTCAGTTTGTAGGATATGCAAAGTATTTGTGTATCCCAAGCACATAAAGGTTCGGACCAAGGTTGAGTGTTGTGGACTTTTGAAACATGATCTTCAGTGTCGTTGATATAGGTGGCTCTAAATTTCACATGTTGTGTGAATGTGAGAGTGTGTGTGTGTACATTGTTTGTCTCTATATGTGGCCCTGTGATAGACTGGTGACCTGTCCATGGTGTACCCCGCCCTCACCCTATGTCAGCTGGAATTGGGTCTAGCCCACTGTGACCCAGCATGGATAAGAAGTATTGACAATGGATTGATGGATGGATGGATGGATGGATAGACGTTAGGGAAGCAATAAGGTAACAGGTAGCAGGTAAGTGCTGTTGAGCACAATTTAAGGATTTGGTATTCAATTGCGTGTCCTTCTAGATGAGGTATTTTGCTCTTGGGTCTCACTGAAAACAGGATGAGTTACAAAATGGGATTTCATCATAGGATAAAGAATATTTGCCCCATAGTGCATTACTATCATAACTTACTTATCATTCAGCAAATATGACTTTATTCATATGCACAATGGACACCTCAGGGTAACAATTTCAATATTATTTGATAAGAGACTCGTGGGTAGTGATGCCTGAAATGATTTGGGCCCAAGTGCACAGGAACAGGAAACAAGAGCAGTTGTGAAAGGCTTCTTCATTCTTTTCACCTTCCTCCTGGTGTTTTCATTTCCAATGATACTCTTTCACAGATTCAGAGGAGATGCTGTAGGTTGCAAGATGCTGTGTTATGACTATGCCGCCTTCTTTGCTCTCTGTTTCCATGTGGGGGAGGGCAGGTAGTGCACAGCAAGAACACCATTATCAGATCAGCAGCTCAGTGTCAGATATCAGAGGTAATAAACTCTATTTCATCGCCACCACCTGTAGTGGTATGACATGTGCGAATGGGAACCATTAGTACTGAACCAGTACCGCAGGCTGCAGCAAAGCTGGAAATAAGTCAAGGATACGGATGTGGTAGAACTGTTCAACAGATGATGTGATCTCTGCATCAGGGGAAAGATGTCAGTGTAGTTTAGAGATACCTATTTTTGATACAATCAGGTGTTTCTTGAGTGGTGGCTCTTCTGTTTCATCATTTACGCCTCTGTCATCTTATCGTCCTCTTCATTACAGTCAATTATGACGTTGTCAGAACTTTGCATATACGTCCACTTTTTAGATGTGAAAAATTAATAGTTTAAATATATATGCTGTGTGATCTTTCAACGTTCACTACTCAGTGTGCGTTCTTTATAGAAATATAAAGCAATCAGAGATTAAATTTATAAAATGATTGTCATGGGACTGGTATTTATCCATTTGTTGACCATCTTACAGTGCTGCCATGCAGAGCTGGATGCAAAGCTCAACATCATAACTGTCAGCTATTGACCTATAGTGGGAGCTTAGGCAGGGTCAGCATCTTAAGGATAAAATGCATATGCAAGTATGGATTCTCTTGAAACAGATCAGCATAAGGTATGTCGGGATAGTTAGTCGTAGTTGACAAGCTTACAGAGACTGGGGTATTGTACAGGGGTCAAGCAGTAAAGCCAGTGAAGCGATGGATTTCATACTGTTCCTTAAATAAACTGGAGATCACATATTACATATTGTAACTAGCTAGCCAACATTTGTTTATTGCTTTTTGAAAGACATTTAGTGGCACTGCAACTGAGACGCTATGTGCTATTAGCCAAAACCTGCTTAAAGAAAAATTAGATGCGTCTTGGCCTTTGACCAGTTATTTAGTCTACTTTGTAATGAGAAAGTCTATTGAAAAAGTCTAATTTGCTGAGCTGAAGCAATAAGACTCAATTTGAGAGTTGAATTTAGGGCATTTGCAATATTTATTTGTTTATTGTGACTTTAGTCTAACTGGGTGTGTTCCAGCTGTGAGCTCTTGACTAGAGGGTGGCTGGCATTACATCTGTGGTGTCTGTCACCACAGCAGAAATTCCCTTGAGCCATGCTTTAAACACTGTGGTGCACTGCAGCAGTGCAAACAACAGTGTAGACCAAACTTTCTGAAAGTTCTCCTCTGCCATGTTTCCCTACATTATGGTCTAAAACACTGTTACTGACGCCATAGGATTAGTATATTTATTCACCTGTGTGTTGTGTACATATGTGATTAGCTAAAAATATCTTTATTGTTTGGCTAAAGGTGTACAATAATTACAAGTAAAACCATACCGACTAAAAAGACTCACACATTAAAGATTACTCTTAATTAATCTTATTTATAGACAAGTTAAAGACAGAGACCATAATATTGTCACATCTTTTCTCAAATGTATCATCCTTTACTTAAGATCATCTACCTAATTGTTAGGGCTCGTAGGCCAGCACTTCACTAATTTCAACCCGGTTGTGATAAGTCTCTCACCAGATACTTTAGAGGTTTGACTTGTCTTCTACTAATCAGCAATTTTCATGAGGGTGAGGCAAGAGAGATGCAATTAGGGTTTAAGTTTTCAGGTAGTTTCTCGCTGTGCTTTTACAGCTTTTTGAAGATTCACTGTGACATATTCACCTGATTGCTACTCACAGGGTGTTGGCTCATAAAAGACCAGTTTCAATAAAAACACGAGTGCGCTCTGTCTTTCATACCAGCCATTACAGAATCCTCTGAGATTTTGAAGCAGTCAAAGGAAGTTACAGAGGTGCAGTGTATCAAATCTTGCAGTGGCTGACATGCTACTTTAACAAGCGTTTAAGAGTGGAAATGTAGGTTTTGTTTTACATGTCTTGGCAGAGCTGTTGGTAATGCTTATGGCACTTCTTTACAGACGTAAGAAGAATGGAGAATATCTATTCTTAGAGACTATTGTACAAACCCATCCAGCATAATGTAGCAGCAATGACATGTCATAAGATCTTATACTTGGGAAGTTGATGTTGAAATTATGATAATTCTGCCGGTGCTTGTTTTGCTACAATAATATGCAGTATATATGTTGTAGGTGCTTGAGAGGTGATTCTTCAGGAACTGACAATGGCAATACAACAACCCCATGAGTGTTCTAGTCTGACATAAAACTCAAAGAGAACAACTGGGGAAAGCAAAGTGATAATATCAACAACATGTGGAATGGCAGCAGCAAGAGATGGTCTGTTTTTGATGTATATCAGCGGGGACAAGTCACAGAAAAAGAGCCAGAATCCAAATGGTGCCACTAAGCGTTTCAAATAAAAGGGGGAAAGACAACAAACCTATTAACAACGCGTTATCAAAATGGTCATGTCCTGAAATGTTACCATTACTGTTTGTTAATTGCGACAGCTGGCATCTGTTCTCTCAGCGCTCAGCACTTTCAAAGGCTAATGTTATCTTATTTAGAGACTCATGATGTGAGCCCACAATATTCATAGGCCAACACCATTTCTGTGTGCAGCCTGTCAAAATATAATGTTAACTTTTAAATGAAAATTTAAGAAAATATTGAGAATTATGGGAATCCATTTGCAAAATGCTCCAAAATATATGGTATCATCATATCTCTACATTGCAGGCAAGTGGCAGATGGCAATGCATAATAGTCCACTCACTTGTTATTGTACAGTCCAGGTCCTCTGAACCCATAATAAAGCATATTGTGTTATGTATTTTCAAGGTTTTAATGAGGGCATTCATTTAATGAAACATTTTTCTATTTTCAACAGTAATTCATCCTGATAAATACACAAAAGTGACCACATGCTTCATAATCTTAACATTCCCTTTTGGATTCTGTTTTTCTTTGAATAGGATTTGTCGCTCCATTATGTGTCAAAGATTTGAGACAAACCCTTTGATAATCACAGTGGCGCTGCCACTCGCCGGGGTAAAAGTCACCCACTGAGGTGAAGGATTTTCAAAAAGTCCAAAACATATTTTTGTTAGGCCTCAGCTGCATGTGTTTAAGACCATGTGGCTAAGTGGTTCCTATTGTGCAGAGCAGTGTGCCTTGTGACATGGATAGGGCATTGTTGATGCTAAGCAGACAGCGCAGAGTGGTCGGGGCACCCACATGGACTGAGCTCAGCGAGGGTTTAGAGATTTAGAATGTGGTCATGAGATGACTAAAGCATTAGGATTAGAACCTCTGAGATCTGTGCCTCACCCGCTCCGAATTAGAGAAAATGAGAGGTTTAGCGGACCACCAGGCTTTGTTGACATTAGATGCTGCTGAATGCATTATCTACTCACTGCACTGCATGTAGGTTTACTTCTCAGCTTCCTTTTAATAGGTTATTCAAAAATAATTGAGAGCTAGACATGATCATTTGAATATTATGATGTATGTCATGTTTGTTTTTGCCTTTGCTCTGTTTATGGTTCTGACTCATTTCCATTGTAACTTTTTCACTTCTAATTTATTCAACAAAACAAAAATAATATATTCTTGACTCGGGCAGAATATAGTGGTGCGCCTCACTGCTGTTCATGCTGACTTTCTGCTGCCTCCCCCTCAGCTGCTTCTTCATGTCCTGTAGCAACCACTTGCTCCTGACACTACATGATACAGTGGCATAAAAACCCTCAGGTCATTACTGCTTATCGTATGTCATCCTGCTCGATTTTTGATATGTAATGGCCTGGATCAAAATGTCTTGTAATTATACGATTGTGGCCTTTTCCAGTTGTCGCTTTGACTTCACCCTTTATTCCACATCATTAAAACACAGTAGTATACTATCAACTGCCCTTTCATGTGATGATGACAGAAGCACTGCACATTGCCCAGCTGGTCTGACATTTACCAGGAGATACCTGCTTGTTACTTTGACATAACCCACCATTGGTATAGTCAGCAGTAATGGCATCATGCTGTAACATGCACTAAACACATTTGTTTCTACTATGGCCATAGTGGATAAACAAACGAACCATGGTCTTGTTTTGCAGCACGACTTATTGGGGGTCAAGATGCAAACTGAAAACTTTCAAACTAAAGTTCAGCCTCATGCCAAAATGTATGGTTTTGCGGGTGACCACGGAGAAAGTGCTGTTTTTAAAATTTCTATTTTCAGCTTGCAGTGCTTCTGCATCCAACTGAGCCTCTGTGCTTTGGTGTTTTTTTTTTTTTTTTTTTTTTTTTACATT
>OMNW01013798.1:78666-93055 GCA_900303245.1 Selene dorsalis
TTGGTCTTCTTTGTTTTTGGTGTTTTTTTTTTTTTTTTTTTTTTACTTCTACATTGCTATGCGTGCTTTGTGCTTCTTCACATTAAAAGCTCTCCAACTGCAAACCAGCAAGTGGCTTTAATTGTGAAGTGGATCCAGTTATTAGTCATGAGTTTTTAGTAAAAACTGGCACACACAGTTGTCTGTCTTTCTCTCTCATCTGACCTGTGTTGTGCGTTCCTGTGCTCTGGAGGCGTGGCTTTGGAGAGAAGTCTGAGGCAAGGAGCTTGGGCTTTTAATTGTGTATTTTCAAAATATGGCCTACTCAAACCGTTTTTCCAGGATCTCCAACCCTACCTTTAAAACAGGTATTTATTTGTGTGGTAAAGAACGTTGCGTAAACAGATGCACAGTTTACCATGTTCAAGCGATCCCAGTCGATCACAATAATTGTGAGAGCACATTAAATTTTTCATTTGCTGGTAGCAACTCTGCAAAGGTGTTTATACGTTTCCCCATCAGGGTCAGACTTCTCAGCAGAAAAACCCAGGCTAAACAACTCTACCTTTATGACTGTGTTTCGCATCAGCACAAGTCAGTCCAGCGCAGTTCTTCAGCGGGACTATGATAAAATGCACTTTGACACAGGTGGGATGAAAAAAATAAAAAAATAAAAAATAAAGGAAACCGAATGAACATTAACTGCATAATAGCTTTTCATTTCTGTGTCAAGTGCACATTGAGATCACTGCTCGCACTGAGGGCTACTCTCTTCTGCAGCCACACGCGCACACAATGAGCACTCACTTAGGAATCACTCATAATAGCAGTTACATCATCCTGCAGAGGGAAGCACCTGCAGCATTAGTGACTGAACAACAGCAATATATTGAGAACAGCACGATGAGTAATTGTCGGGAAATATTTATTTTACCATTTTACATTTATTTAGTATGAATTTGTAATCAGTGTGACAGTTAATCTCACAGTGCTGGGCCCTAGATGATGTGTGTCATGTTAGAACCATCTTTTTCTAATTGTGTTTCTTTCTGCTATAAAGTAATAACTTTAAACTAAAATGATAAGTTAATAGCATTTTAGGAATGTCTTCCTTCCCTAATGTGTCAGACTGTTCTGAAAGATCCATGCAGCCTCTGATGCAGGTAGTGATCACTCGGGAGCTTCAACCAATTTCAGATCTGTTAGTGAGTCACACGGGGAAGCCAGAGTTGATATGTGCCAGAAGACAGTGCTGCTGGTAGTTATTTACTCTTGTGCTATAAGGTTAACCATTCAAGATGCACTGTTGCATGGAAAATAAAAGTCAGACTCTTGATGGGAAAATGTCTAAAGAAAAATGTTCATTTTTTTTTGGCATTTACTGTTAAATAGGGATGTATCATGGCATGGAAAATGGAAAAAAGCTAATGAGGTGTAAAAGCCATTTTTCATTTCACTGTGACTTTAAGAGCAAATTAAAAAGCAGTTTCCTAAATGGCAGAAAGAGAGGACTCCACTCACAGGAAACTGAATCCTTTTCTCCAGTTCATCCCTTTACTTCCCTTTGGTACAAATATCACCAAGTTGCACCATAAACACTATGTGTGTATTTTACTGATATCAAGTCCATTTGGAACAATTAGCTCTCCTAATAAACTAAGATTGCCTGGTACAGCTGAAAGTATGGGGGAGTGTCTCACCCTGCAGTTTAGAGCATCTCCTCTACACCTCCTTGTATCAGTGATCAAATACCTCAGAGTAATCAGTTAATGAATTGCCTTGGTATCTATGAACTTGTGTATAAGGGTTCTATGCAGGAAAAGGGACTGATAAGGTTTTTAGTACCAGCTGCTTGCCTGATCTTTTTCTTTGGTTTTGAATGCTATCTGTACCTGGGCGTGAGCCACGTGCAGGCCGGTCTGTTAGCCGGAGCTATTCGCTCCCATCATTAAAGCTACCTCTGATTACATCTCGCAGCAGGTAATGAATAGCTCTGCACTGGCCTGGCACACCTAACCAAGACTGACTTCACTTTTGCTTTATTTATTTATCATTCAGTTGTCTCACTGTGAACAGTGTGTGTCTGTGTGTGACGTTGCATTGTGTTTAGTGTGACATCAATGGGTGTGATGTGGTATCAGGTTATTTTCTACTCTTTAGTTTTAGGTTACGCCTAAAGCTTTGAGACGTTGGTGTTATGTTACTGTCACTGGTAGTGCTTGATTTCCAGGACCTTACGGACATTACCAGTAATGTAACTTGTTAAGACTTCTTCATCATTTACTGTTATTGCTGATGCACTGTGTGGCTCTAAGACCATTATGTTCAATTTCAGCAAGTTGTTTTTAGATGCTCTGAATGAGGAGCAGTGGGTGGAGTGGTTTGTCCATTGCAGTGTTATTGACATATACATTTTTCAGGGGAGGCTCCTCTCTCTACTAAAAATCCAAGAACAAACACTTCATTAATCACAAGGTTGATAGTTCGATTCCCATCTCCTCATGGCCGCATATGTCAGAGCAGAGACACAAAACCTCCATTGGCCCCATGGGTGAGGTTAAATGATCAGGCTAAATGCAGCTGTTTACCATTATCTGAATTAAAGTGCTAATCACACGTAAGCTGGGCTGAAGCTTCATTATGTTGACCTGTGTTAATAGATCAGTTGTTCAGAACCAAAAGATAATCAGGCGCTGTATTGTAAAAGGCAAGCGTTTTCTGGCTCTATGTTCTCTACTGTGAGGTTTTTTCTGTATTTTTTATCATTATAAACTTAATGTCTCTGGGTTTTGACTGTTGGTTACAGAAGACGTGACTTTTGAAGGTTTCACATTTGACTCAGGGCAACTTGGATGCTTGTATCAGTTTTTTTCAGTCATGTTTAAATGGAATATTTAATACTGACAAATCCCACCCTTATTTAGGCAAGACTTAATGGATTTAGTCAGTGGCCTCATTATGTAGTGACACATTTCCCCATATTATCACTGTGGTGTTTACTGGACATGTATGACTATGAAATTACAGTGCCAAAATTGCATAGATAGATATGGCTAATTTGTGGTTGAAAGTACAGGTACGGAGTACGGTGTTACAGTACATTTAACATCATCATCATCATCATCATCATCATCTACTGCCGTTAAAAAAAAAAAAAAAAAAAGCTCAGGCCTCAAGAAAGCTTTTAGAAAGATCACATCAGCCATATTTTACAGATAGTAAAATGCTGTGTGTTGAGACATTCTTCTTTTTAGGATCTCTGGAATCATGCAGAATAACTGTGCTGTGGCTTTGTGCCAACTCGGCCAGTCTGGACAGATGAGCCTGAGCATGTTGTGCTGCTGTGTGGCTGTGGATATTTGAATGCATTTGCTAATGGCTGAATATGAGAGAAGTGCAACATGGGTGGACACTGGAAGAAGTTGGTGCAAACTGAGGGTCCTCGTGGAATGCCAGCAGGGCTGGCAAGCATGTTAATTAGACATATTTTTACATAAAATGCTGCTTAGCAAACTACACACAGGAAGCATGTGGGTTTACGTGCTGAATGGATATAGTGCTGAGCCACTGAGCCAGCCAATGAAATGTTTTTAATCTCATGAAAGAATCCAAAATCCCATTTGCTTATATCTGCCTTGGGCCCCATTCTCTTCACTCTAAGCTTTTATTCTGATGTGCTGCTCAGAGTCCAGGGTCTATTAAACATTTTCAATTGATCAGCGTTTGATATATAAAGTCCAATCCACTGTTCCACATTTTACCTTATTGTTCTCTGTGTAACTGTAAAATGACAAAGCATATGGCCTGTAGGTGTTTTAAATTTGAATAAGACAGGACATTCTGCTGCTTTTATAATTCAAATTGGGCTGTGATAAGGTTGAAACAAGATGATTAAACAATATTTCTGTGATACATTTTTTAAGCTCTCTGGCATTATTGGGTGAAATGGCATTCTCTGATACCTAATTTATAAACCCATGTGCTGCTGGTAGTGCTCTGTCTTTATGACATAGATCTTTGTATAATTTATGGTGCATTGTTTTTCATCCAGTCACTTGATCATTTAGATGACACGGCTCTGTACAGTTAACCGGGATGGGGAGGAGCCATTGGTGTAATCTAAGGCTTCTGTTACACTGATGAGTCCAAAATTTTCATTACCTGCACTAAGAGGAGGAGGATGATAAATTTGTGAGACTAATGAGGATGTCAAATCACTTGAAAAATGTCATCACGCAAGGCTCTTGGTTCTGAAAGTACCGCATAGGGATTAAAAAGAACCACCTACTCTTCACAAACTTTATAAACTTATTGTTCCATAGCTGTGACTCTCAGTCTGAGTTTGTCTGTTGGAAACAAAAAAAAACGTGCAGCTGCAGCAGGCCTACAATATTTTTACTTTACGTTCATTCTTCCATCTGTATGTTTGATCATTTTAAAACATTAAACCTGGCACATTTATGACACACTACTTACTGTGCTGTTGACAAATGTAATTACAATGACTTGTTGGACTGTGCCTGCCCTGGAGGAGAAAGTCAAAGCACAGTTCAAAGCTTGCAGAGTCAACAAGCTGGCACAATGTGGTATTATTTTTAACGGACTAGTCTGTCCTTTTTTTTTTTAAATGGTTTATTCTATCAAAATGTCAGAAGGCAGTGACACATGCCTGTCACTGTTCTTCAGACTCCAAGGTAATGTTTTAAAATGTCAAAAACACACAGAGGTTCAGTTTACAATGGTATAAAACACCTAAAAAACAGCAAATTCTCACACACCTCTCAAAACAGTAATAGATTACTTTTCACTGGGATTTTTCTTGTATCTCTGTGTTTAATAAGACTTGATCATTATCAGCTCAGTAGAATTAAATTGTGATAATAATAATAATAATAATAATAATAATAATAATGATAAAGATTTTATCATCTTATTCTGCAAATTCAAGCAAATGAACAGTAAAAAAACTAAGTTGCTCAAATAGCCTGTTTTACTTGAGGAGTTTGGTGTTACTTAAATCTAAAACAGTGGAACGTATTCCTTTGCCCTCAGCATCTAGGTTGATTAGCCTAGATTGTTTTGTGCTTGTATTTTTTCAAATAATTGCCATATGGACTGTATAGCCATCACTTATAATGTGTAGCCCAGCACTACACTACTGTAGTGAAATATGTAATAGTCAGAGATACCTGGAGTATGACATGTCAGTCACATTGTCAGTGGATCTCGACTTTTCTTCCTCCAGTCCATTTTATTCTGCTGCAGTGAATGAGTGTGCTGTTACATATTTAACAGACACTGGTGTGAGAGTGACCCACTCAAAACTCCTCCACTGCCAGCTATCAAAGTGAAACAGCATCTACACCTCTACTTAACAGCAGGAAAATAACAGTGAGGTGTCATTATTTCACTGCTTGAGAGGTCACCATCTCACACCCATGTTTGGCAATTTCAGGGATTTTGTATAACTGAATAGATGTTTCTGAAAGAAAAATAAAAACATGACATGGTGTTTGATGCAGTCTGAACATGAGAAGACTATTTTGCTGCTAATTATGTAGAGCTCCTGTCTGTGCAGAAGTCTAGACCGACTCTTTAGTCCATTAGTGCTTATGTTACGTTTCTACCTTCCCACAATTCTTTTTATTCACCACCAAATGGTTTTAACTTAATTATTTTGTCAACATAAATTCAGAATACTCAAAGTTATATAAATTGGAAAAAAAAGACTTGAAAATAACTTTAAAAAAAAAGAAACCAACCAAACGAAAATTAAAAGTTTTAAAGGCATAAATATAAATATTTCTCATACACCTCATCTTCATGAGTCAAAGTCAATCTTTTTACTTCAGACTAAAGGCACAAGGTGAAACCTTGCTGGTCATGGCAATTAGCTGTTCATCCTCTGGTCTGATGAACAACAACCTGACGAACAACTCTGCCTTTTATTGGGTTTCTGCCTTGCCATCTTATGATCTCAAAGACTGGACTTTTCACTTCTGAGTGGTTTTATTTGCTCCAAACACTGAACTCTAATAAGAAGCAAACATGTTAAGAATTTTCTTCTGACAGAGTTGCCAAGAAAACAAGTTCACCTCTGGGTGATACATTGAGAAATTGATCTCAATTGCCCAGTGACATTTTTGTCATGTTTCACTAAACTCGTGACTGAGATGAAGTGGTCATCTCTACTCATTTACACCTGGTACCAGTATATTACGTCACATCATGTCTCCTCCTATTGGTAACATGTTTGGCTTTTAAGCCTTAATAAAAGTTATGTTTTCTGTTATCGAGACATCTCTGGCGGTCTGTCAACACCAGAGCGCGTGAACAGGAAGAGATGGAAAAAGAACTCAATGCTGGATGAGAGATGATCGAAGAGACACAGACTGCGGAAGAAAGAGAGCCAAGCTGGGTTTTTTTTTTTTCCTCTTCCAGGCAGGCAGTGTAAAGCCCCTGCACTTAGAGGATAAAGAACTGCATCTTCACTCTTGGTGTAATCCATAACTGTGATTGCTTCATTCACCTTACACACCGTCTGCTCCTCCTTGTCCACCCTGTCTGTCACAAGTTTGAGCACTTTTCCACTTTTCTTCCAAAGAGAGATGGTGTCAGAGATGCTGTACAAACATATAGGCGTTTCCTTTTAGCAGAGCCAAGTTAAAGAGTGTTGAGGGCGGGTAACGTATACATGATGTGCATTAATATAGAGCAGAGCGTAATTGAACACCGTTACAGTTTTATCAAAGCTTAACATGATTGCAGAAAATCCAGATATCTGTTCCAATGGCCCACAATGAGGAGACTGCTTTGGAAAGAGTATTGGAGCCATTTTTCTCTCGGCTCTAGGTCAGCAATCTCCCCAGTTTCCCTGTTCATTAAGTTTGAAGGGATTTGTTGTTAGCCTATGTAAATGAGATACAGTGTTCCCATGTCAACCAAGAGGAGATTTGGAGGAAGCTGTGGAGAGAAATGACTTGTCTCTTTAGGGTGGCTAGTTGTGCAGGTCTGAGTTTTCTCATGTGAAAGGGATCAAAGCTATCTTACTCAGCCCCCTTAAGAAAGATAGATGTACGAATGTGAGAAATCAAATCCGCTTCAAAAGGGAACACTACTGGGAGCCGGAGAGATGAGAAGGCAGTGAGAGAATAGGAAACCAGTGTGAAATCACTCTTGTTGTTGCACTGTAAAAGCAGAGAACACAGCTGTCTCCTGCTGTCCACGGAGTGTACATACAAGATGTCTGTCGTTTGGGTACATTAGGTTCAGTGTCTGCACAGATTTGGTGGAAGGCAATTAACCAAATACAAACTGCACAATGTGTGCAAAAGAGCAGAGAGAGAGAAGCGAAGAAGAGAGGGGAGATCAGCCTGGTAAATGAACAAGTGCTGTTACTATGAGTTAGACATTTTGATTTTTTTCAAACAGGCTTTGATATGATAGTGTTGATGTCTGTGAGTCCCCTCCCGTCCCCTTAGCATATGTTATGAAAGCTGATTTCACAGCTTATTGCCTGCTCTGAGAATAAGCCTTGTGAAGAAGGTGTGACATCAAATGGCTCAGACAGACGGAAGCAAAAAAAAAAAAAAAAACCCTCTTATTCCTCATAGTGACACTTTACCTTCCTGTAGCTCAGACTGGAGGGTGTGCTATGGATCAGCGTGAGCAATGCAAGACAAGGAAGGCTCAGCATACAGCATCTCTACGCACCGCTTTGCTTGTAATTTCTGCTCGAGCCTGTATCGGTGTGTTTACTGTAAATCCTGTCTGACAGTTTGGTTCAGGCACCGTCATAATGTATGGAGCTGATGCTATATCAGCGGCGCTGTAGGTTGCTGACTGTCTCACTCTTCAGGGCTCGTGACATGTTACTTTGGCAATACAAGGTTATAATTTCTGGCAAGGACATTTCGTTCACCTGTCTGCACAGTGTTATCCTATTAAATTCCACCTGAGATCTATTTACTTCAGTGTGGATGAAATATTCACTCCCTGTAGACTGGAATAGATATTTTTTTTTTGCATCTGTGCTGGTGTCAGTTAGGACCAGAGGCATTGTGTTTTCATTTTGTAACACATGTAACTATATGTCTGTTTTCTCAGGGACTTTATATCAAAGTAACACAATGTCACAGGAACACCTTGAGAGAATTAGATGCAAACATTTACCTGGACTTAAAGGTGAACTGATTAGGTTTTGGTGGTCAAGGGTCAATGTCACGACCTCACAAAACACGAGTTTTAGCCTTGTAACCCTTAAAATCCCAAGAACTCCTCAAAGGAATCCTTCCAAATTCTGCACAAATATGTATTTGGACTCGAGAATGAGTGAATGAGAATGAATTGTATCGGTTTAATTATTTTGGTGGTTAAAGCTCAAGATCACTGTGATCTCACAGCCGTTTTCTGGTATCGCTATTGTGATATTTAATGACTGGCTTCGGGGATTTTTTTTTTAAATTTGGCACAAACATTCACTTGGTCTCAAAGATGAGATGATCAGATATTTTTGGATTCAAGTAGAAGTTCAAGGTCATGGTGACCTCACATTCTTGTGAAGGCAATACATCAGGAACACCCAGAGGCAATTTCATTACATCTGAGACAAGCAGTCACTGTGAGCTCACAAAACTCATTTAGGAGCAATGGCTGGGTTCATCTTTGATTTCAGTAGAAGTGGACGTCTTAAGTAGTTTGGTCCAAACTACTCCTCACATTATATCATCTTTTAGCTCAACATATTAAAAAAAACATGTTTACATTCTGCCCAAGATGAAGTGCACTGTGTTTGTTCTGTTCCCTATGCATGGTCCAGCTTGCTGGGAAGTGAACATGTTAATAACAAACATTCATGTCTTGTTAGGGAAAGTAAAAAAAAAAAAAAAGATGACACTTGCTAAATCCTCGAAGGAGTGAGGAGCATTTCCACCTAATATGAATTTAGCATCAGATTACAATGAGAAAGATTTTAAATTTGAACGCCACCGTGTATATGGTGCCATTTGAATCTGCTTCAGGTCATTGCTGCTTTGTGTATTGATTTTGGAGTAATCCAGCATTGACTCAGTGCATTTAGATTGATTCAGATAATCCAGCAGATTATATCAATTACTGTTAGAAAAATTGTATTTTGAGATTAATGTGCTGTTCAAAAATATTGACCTGCGGATAAACTAGATAGATATACAAGTGTGTTTTGTGTGTCTGTGTGTGTGTGTGTGTCTGTGTGTCAGTCACAGCTGTGCATCTGTAAAGGCTGGAGGGCTCCCTGAAATGAAAAATCACGAGAAGACACAAATGAAAAACAGTCGCTTTCATTTTTTTGTTTTGTCTTTTTTTTTTTGTTTTATGTCCAGGTGGGCAGGCAATAAGGCTTGACAGAAGATGCAACGGGGGTGGTGGCTCGTCAGATGGCTGGGGACAGGAATGGCGGTCCTCTCTTTGCTAACCCACAGCTGGGGCCAGGACACAGAAGGTATGAACAGCCAGCACCGAGGCAATCGCCCTCAGGCCTCCCCTTCTTCAGTTAACTGTAGCTGCATTGCCAAAAGGAAACTTGTAACGTGGACGAGGCAATGTTGGTTTTCTCTGTCAGAAGACCAACTTAATGAAAAAACCTTTGTTCGACAACATACAGTAACACTCTTGTTATCAATAAATGATGTACCAAGCAGTGGCGTGAATCACTTGGGCAATTTTACAAACCCTCGCTAAATAGGCCAAAGGTAAAACTCATTTTGAATTATTTAAAAATGAGCTTCTAGCTCAGCGGTCATTCCTCGCTAAGTATGGTTATATATTTTGTATTTGTTCACTAGATATATTTTATATTGTTGGTCTGTAGGTCGAGTTTCCACCTCTTCTGTCTGCAAAATCATAAATATGAATATTTGCTACAGTCATTTCACATTGTCAGTCTGTTATTGCAAATATGTTCCTAGACAGGTAGAATTATAGATTTTGTTTATCTCAGTACATAAAACTTTTATGACAAAAGTCTGAAGTCACTGAAGCTGAGGAGGACCATAGAGACATATTGCTCTCAGGTGAATTTCTCCACACCACCCATAATGCTTCAGTGCAAAGACCTTCGCTTTCACTGTATTTTCATTATCCCTCCCTTCTGAAATTTACATAATGTTTTTCAAAAGACATTATTTCATGAGAGGGTGTAAATCCAGCTTCTTGCCTACACAGTTCACTGATTGTGCTAAGAGGATTCTCCTTGTAGTTTCATGTTTAAGTTCCCACATTACAGGGGAATCGTAGCATTTAGAGTTTCAACTCGCTGACTTTGTAGCAGATGCGAGTTAAAAAGAGTTAAAAGATTGGCATGTCTTTAAAGACAGAGCTGAGAGAAAGCCGCACATGCACAGAGATGTGCTTTAATTCTCTTGTGTGGCAATATTGCGTATGATTCAGGTCAGTTTTAAGATTCTGTAATTTTCAGAAGCTTATTCGCTTTATCCGAACCCTGTTTCCTGTTTCTCTCCGCTCCTGCTTCCCAGGCTGCCTTGACAAGCTCACTAATGTAGAAGCATTTTTAGACAGGAGTATAATGTCTGCTCACTGTCATTTGAATCAAGATTCTATTTTGAGAGGTTTTCTTTGTGGCTTTGTATGATGTCGTTTTAATAGAGAAATTACTTGCTTTATGATGGAGCATTTGAAGGTGGATGAGCGCCTTGTGGTTTCCTCTTTGGATGAATCTCACTGTGGGCCTCTGACCACGTTAATAGACATGTAGTGTGTGTGTGTGTGTGTGTGTGTGTGAGGAAACCATTGACCCAAAACATAACAGCTGTGGAACTGAAGAATAGCCGTATGGAATATGGGTATTGTGAATTATATCGTTTACAACGTGCAGTGCCTTTAGTACATAAAGATATGATGGGTCTGTTTATCAAAGCTTCATATGGTGCTGGTGGACATGCAGGACAAGCTGTCCTTATTAATTAGGTTCACTGACCTTGAGGTAAAATTAATCTCTGCTTCAACAAACCCATGTTTGCTTGAGCTGTTTTGTGTTAATGTTGCTAATGTGTCACTGCTCTCCAGCTCTTCTCTCTAACCTTCAGATGCTACAGTGTAAAGACAATGACAGCAGGTTTAGTTGTATCCAGGGAATAGTCACATGAAGCATGTGAAATGATTTTTAATGTAGAGACTTAACAGCAAAGTTCTTTAAATACTTATTACTTGATACATTTTTGATTGTGGCTCACTTAAATGATGATGTTTTTGCTGAACAGTGAAACAGATAAATTAACAAGTTGCCTCCCCTCTTGCTCTGTGTTCAAACCCACCCACCTCTGTGAAATTGTGTTTATGAACTACTAATTAGCTTTGTCAATTGTGTTTTGAGGGCATTGTAATTGGATTATGTTCCCTGGCAACCTTTTGTTCTCGTGTAGGAACGCTACGTTTATATATTGCACACAAGCCGCAGCCCATAGGATGTCAGTGTGGTTCAAAAAGCGACACTGTAACACAGGAATCCATATTTATCCCCGTGTCGAGTTTGATCAACCAGAAAAACTATGTTAAAAATAGCAAACATATCATGACAAAGGGTTTCACCCTTTTCGACACTACAGTTTTCCCTTAACCATACAAGCAGATACTACAGAAAGAAAAACAAATGTAATACATTGTCAGTGAAAGTTTTGCAAGGTTCAGTACCATGTTGCTTCTTGGTAAATTCATTATCCATTGGAAAATGTAAATCTGGACAGCATTACATTTCTTAAAAAACTGCTCATTAATAGTATAAAAGCAGGTGCTAAATCACTTTCACTATTCAACGTCAGCAGCGAGAAACAATAAACGTTTGATTCTTGAGCACATACTTCTACTTGATCATCACTGTTGTATTGTGATCCTCAGTATTTTTTTTACAATCCTACATGAGCTGTTATTTGCTTTGGAGTAGCATCAAGCATCAAACCATCAAATGGCTATCTGTTGCGATTATGATCACACACCGTCCAGACGAGGCTTTATTCCTGCTTTTCTCTTTAAACCTGACACTCTTGTATGACCATCACAAAGGCTTTTTTTTTTCCACCTGCTGATTACGAATGTGGCTGCAGCCTGCAGTTTCGCTCGCCATGCAAGACACAGTATATCAGTGTTGTTGTGGTTTGAAGGATGAGGGCTAATGTGGGTGCTGTTGGTGCCTCTCCTCCTTGCCACTCAGTGTCACCCAGGGATGATGTCAGCTTGAGTGGGGATTTTCCCCTCCCTCAACACCACATCCCTCATCTTCTCACTCATAAATCTCCCTGCTCCTCTCACCTCAAGGCGCCCTTGGCTTTTGGCTCCGTCAACTTGTTTGTTGTCTGTCTATCAAATGAAAATAGCCACCAGAAACTTCCAGACAGGCAGGGAGCTGGGGAGGCAGCGGATGTCACATTGTCTTTCAGGTCTTTATTTAATTAGCAAGGAGACATTATGCATCTCAGACTTCTGATTAATATGGATGTGGACACAGTGTGAGAAAATGGAGTCCTTGAGAAACGTTAGGATTTCTTCAATTAATCATTTCTTCAATAATTACTTAATTTGTTTTAAAAACAATACAATTATTAAATTGTATTTTTCCTCTTCTTCATTAATGTGCTCATCCCTTAAGATTTGTTGCACACTTGAGACAAAATGTGTATTTATGAATACTACAGTGTCTCTTTCAAATAATGACTGACTACCTCGAGGAAGAACTTAAACAACTATTGAATTAAGAATTTCTTTGTCTGGCTGGAAGATAATGGCCAATAACGACTCATTAGTCTCAAGTAATTGTGGGTAGCCATTTAGAAAATTTAAGAATTGTTTTCTTCCTGTTCTTCTGTTTGTCTCCTTCAGTTCTCCTCCCACATTTGCTCCCAATAATATCCCTTAATTCATTTGCTTCACACTTTTGCTGGCGTCATTTTTCAAAAATAATCCTCTCTTGCATATTCTATCCTTTTTACGTTTCTCATGTTCTCTACATGGATCTCGTATGATCTGACTCCGACTCGGCTGAGGATAATTTTAAATGGGAACTATGCAAGTCCGGTTGTTTCCTCTGTTTTGCTAACCCTCCTCCTGGCCATGTGCATTTGTTTTCAATGAAACCGGTGAGAAAGCAATCAATAGAGTGGTAGATAATGTTATTTGTCATATACGATGTTACGACGTGTATACATATGTAGTCTTATCCGTCATAAACAAAAGATTATGGGTTACGGGGTGCGTTTGTGTTGCGGTGCCGCTAAGACGAGAGCTGGGACACCGGGGCAGAGGCACTCATTTGGTAAGGTTGGTTTTCAGCCAAGAGATGCTATGTGGAAGGCAGAGAGCCTCCATTCACCCACAGTCATTTATTTAACCTTTAACCTTTAACAATTACTCAGATGCTGTTTAATTAAAAATGTAGAATAGTTAAGATGAAAATCCTGCATAGTTCCTCTTTAAAATACATGTGCACGTATAGCACCTGCAGCACAGCTCATGTGTGCATCAATCCTGGAGTGAGCGCAGACTGGAACACCTCGCAGTTTAAAGGTCAAACTTCAATCCCGAGCACACATGACAGACAGATGCACAGCGTCTGTTCCCCCAAATCCCTCAGTAATAAATGAGACAAATGTATACGCACAAACGTGCTCTGCTGTATTTGTGTGTCAGTATGGATGTGTGGATAAGTGCGATTAGTTAATATGCCCGTGCACACTTCTGCCACGTGATTTCACTCTCCCTTCTTGTCTCACACTATTCCTGTCTCTCTGTCTGTCTCCCTCTCTTTCCCTCCCTTCCCATCTGCACATCCATTCTGACCCACAATTGTTTGTCTATTTTTGGGATTGTCTGATTAGGGGCCAGATGTGCACACTGTGTCTGGCTACAGCAGAAGCCTGTGTAGTGGGGGAGCAGTGGAGTGACAGCGGGAAAGGCTTTTTAATCTGCTCGCCAGTAGGCCGTAATCAGGCTGTGGGAGCATGAGAATGGATGGGGCCACGCTAAGACCAGATCCCGCGCTTCCCTGGTATCTGCACCAGCAGCCCCATCCTGGGGGCGCAGTATTTGAGAGTGCTGAACTGTTCACTGCGAGTGTGATTGCAACCTTTTGCCCCCCTTCCTGTGTGGTTAACCTCACAGAGAGACAAGATAGGCACCAGTGAGAGAGGGAGAGTCTGAAGAAGAGGAGGAGGGAGAGGAGAGCCTCTGCAAGGGATTACACATCAGTAAAGTAATCCCCTTCTCTTTTCCATTATCAGCCACTAATGATTTACAAGATGCTGCAGGAATTCATCTCCACCAATTTCAGTTCTTCATCATTGTTACAATCACTACTGCTGCTTTGTTGAACCCCCACACAATCCACCAAACTTTTTATTTTCTCCATGGTCCGTTTCTCATTTTC
>OMNW01013798.1:93075-134640 GCA_900303245.1 Selene dorsalis
TCTGTTTTATAATAACATATTCTTCCCCACTTGTGACCCTTAAAAATAAATACATACCACAGTTACAGAAGCCCCGTAAAGAGACAATTTTTAAGAGGGAGAGGTTTGGAGAGTCAGAGAGAGAGAGCTGGGGGAGAGAAAGACCAAGAAATAGACAGTGATTGCATTCCTGTGCCAAACATAGGCACACTGCAAGAAGAAGCACACAGCAGTGTCTGTCTCCACATTGATTTAGCTGTTTTTTGTTTTTTTGTTTTTTCTCCCTCTCAAGTAAAGGGATGGCTGAATGTCTATATGTAAGGGGTTGGCGGCTGCAAGATTTGGGTTGTTCATAATAGAAAAGTGACTCACAGATTCCCAAGTATTGTTTTGTTTTAAGTTGCTTTGAATTCTTGAATTGTTTGCTGCTGTGATCCTTATTGGTTTGTAACTGTGTCAGATTTGTTGTCTTGGGGAAGTGCAGTGGCACGAGATCAAAGCTGCAACAATCTCTTCACCATAAAGAAAAATAAATTATTGTTAGGTTCAGATGCTGGGTTTCTGTTAGGATTTGCGTTTTGCTGTGTGTAGTGTGTAACATGGTAAGTGTCCCAGAAAGAATTAGTTTGATGGTAAATAAATGGGTTTGTCACAACCCAACACTCAGGGATTTTTCTTCCATGATTTAAAGTCATCCACTGAATTTGATTTCTCTTTTACACTTGTGGGACATTTCGTCGTTATTTCATTATACACTCATAATTCTATTTTAAAATGTAACTATAATACACAATCTGTGTTACATGGTACAAAAACAAAAAGCTGGGGAAAACTGGGGAAAAACCTCATCGGGTATGCCAGGCTGGATGCACTTAAAATGTTTGCAGTGACTAAAAATATAACTGC
Organism: Selene dorsalis; assembly: GCA_900303245.1. NCBI lineage: Eukaryota > Metazoa > Chordata > Actinopteri > Carangiformes > Carangidae > Selene > Selene dorsalis. The sequence goes on from OMNW01013798.1 coordinate 93,961, forward strand.
AAAAGTAGAATGCTGAATTTGTTTTCCTTTCCTTTACTGCACTGCCTGAGACTATTTCCATATTTAAGAAAATGGAAATTGAATTCTGCCAAATTGATTTCTTTCTCCTGTCTTGTCACAGCAATAGTCAACATCTGAAGTCACTGTGGTCTCAACAAGCTCCAAGTGGCTAAATCTACTGCTCAGAACTGAGCTGCAGACTGATATACTTAAAACCAAAATGTATTTCATCAAAGAAAGTCCGAATAAAATACAAGTCGAAGGCAGTTTAGAATTTTGAAATTGCTGTTAAATTGCTGTAAATTGAATGTGTTAATTTTAACACTCTGCAACTCATTCCAGACTGTGATCACTTCCAAATTAAACATGGCAGTGGCTTTGCATATGTACAGGCAGCTGTTTTCTCTTCTAGGAACTAATTTTACAATTACAAAGTGGCTATAGCGTGCAATGTTTCTAATTAGTATAAAAGGCTGTTTAATGAAAACAATGTCTGTCATATTACTCGTATACAAAACGTAGTACAGCTTTAGTATTGTTTGATTATGTGAGAATATGGTTTTTAAATAATTTGCCCTCCCAATAAAAATGGAAACTCACATCTAATACACATTTATTTATATAATAACAAACGAGACAAAAAATCTTGTAATAGAAACTGTGCCTCTAATCATATAAAGGGTATTAGACACGACAAAGGAATGACCTGTTGCATGCACTCTCAACAATGATGGACCTTTACTGTATGATGTAATGCACTACTTTGACAGCCAACCCCTGTAGACAACTGGCTGCAGCCCCCATTACTACAACACACTGCTCATCTGCTCATCTGTTTCGACCTGCTGTCTGCTCATGAACAGCCATTACCTGGCAGTGTGCGCCACTGGACAGCTGCCCTTTGTCTGTCTCAATGTCATTTGCCAGGCCCTACTGGATGTGTCCCAGAATGCCCCTCTGCCCCACCAGCCACAGATCCATGCAAAATAAACAATCCAACTGGGAAATTAAAACAGTGTCCCTGTTTGTTCTGTCTCTACTCATTCCTGTCCTCAGCTACCTGCCACCCCGGGGACTTATTATAGCGCTAACATCCATCCTATAAGTTTTGAAAGTAAGATGCTGGTCAAACTGGAGGTCGGCAGAAATCCCAGCCACCGGCGCTGTGGCTGAAAGAAATCTCCAGTGATCTCCTCCAGATTTTCCTCTCCATACCAGAAGAAGTTTCCATAGGCTCTAGCAGCTCTAGCCTTATCATCACAGTCTGATATTTATATGAAAGGGTAGAGACATTTATGATGGTATATAGACATATTCAATATGAGACGTTTTATCATGAGAGGAGCCTTGTGCTGAGTTGGCAGTTCGCCATGCACGTAAAAGATGAGGAACGAGTTCCTACTTTCCTCTCTGCTGCCTTTGCCCTTGGTCAAGACTCTTTTCTCTTGCCTGACTTTTTTTTCAACCCCCTGCTCCTTGGACAGTTTTTAATGAGTCACTGCCCACAAAAGGGCAAGAATGTTTTTGCTGTAAATGTAAAATAGTTTGCATTTCTTAGTTATTTTGGGTGGATGCTTTGCAGGTTCATTGTAAAGGTGTGACAGATTGATATGGGGCAGTGCAGCCTCCTGGACCACACTGCTTGTTAGATTAGTTGTCCTTTTTAAAGTCTTTTTTTTCTTTTTCTTTTTTTTTTTTTTAGATCTCCACTCCCAGGTAGCAGGAGTTTGATTTATTGGTTGCTAAAAAGGTGCTTTTGCAGATGAAGGCTCAGGAAAGCACAGGCTATTGAATTGAGTAGCAGGTTAGGGGAAAAAAAAGCCTTTTGAAACTAAATGTCAGTGAGCAGAATTCATCTCGCCACTGCCTTGTTGCACCAGTAATGTAGCAGTCACTGAGCTGCCTTGTGAGGACTAGAATTGCTCAGGAGGCTGTCTGCATCTCAGAGCATCTAATTTGAAAGAACTATGTATAGAAATTGAAATCTTTCATTTTCTATCCTCACCACACCTCAGGTTGAATATTAAATCATTCCTACCTGCCAAAATGCGTATGAGCGCTCTTCACCAGTTTGATTCACTGGGTAATTTTCACGGTTTGTTTAGTAAACTTTTGTTTTAATTGTCCTTAAGTTGTCTGATCAATTCTACTCAGGTTCTGCCTCTTATGTTAAATGCTATGGCTTTTGTTGGGGACAGTGTTGTTTTATCAGTCACAAGCATTTTACAAACTGATTAGAGCTCGCTTGCCCTCATTTATTCTCCCTGATAGTTATCATTTCAACCCAGTGTGGCTGATCTGTGAGAAAATCTCTTCAGGTGAGAACAAATTACTCTGACCTTAGGTCAAAATTTTAGGATTGTGATTATCTTCAGATAAGACCTCTTATGTGAACAGTGCCCTGATTACCTATTGATAATTGAATGCTGCTTGTTGCATTGTTATGATTCACCTCTTATGTTCTTTTTAAACCCCTGACTCCACTAAAACCCACAGCTCAGACATTACACTGGACAGAAGTTTGTTGTGCATCTACTGAGGATTCAGTCAATATGACAGCAGTGAAATATACTACTCAAGTATAAAATTTGATAGTGTGATTTTTTGTTATGTTAAGTTTAAGCACATGGGCTTGTCCAATTTGAAGCAAAGAAGGCAACACGCCAACTAACCAAATTGTTATACGAACACTGTAAAGTGAGCAAGCCTGTTCAGATTGGACTTAATTATTTAGGCTTTTCTCTCCTCATCGATTTGGCTTGCAACTCTGCTGAACCTCTGATATAATCTTATAGGTGCTTAGATATTCCATACATTTGCTAGTACAAAGAATGAGACAATTTGTTTCTCATCGTTGAGCTGAGTTAGGACCTCCCATCCTCCTGCAAGGCAGCCAGTTATAAAATGTACCAGCGTAGGTGACATAAATGTATTGTTCAAGTATGGCACAGAGCAGATTTTAGAGAACTCTATATTAGGTGATCATACCTTTGGTATTGTCTCGGTGACAATTTTTCATCACTTTGGCCTTCATCAGGCTGAATACTTCTCACTGAGTGGCTTTTGACCATTTTGTATTTTTTTTATGATGACCGCATATCACTGTAACACAGATGGACCACCCTCACACTCCTAAAGTTAAAGACAAAGAGATACAGTGGGAAAAATGTGGAACATTTCTTTCATCTATACCACAGGTTATGAGCTTCCTTTTCCAATAGTATTGATTTATGTCAAGACCAAGGCCTACAGGTTTATCGAATATCTAATCCATGAAACCAGAATAGTTTACACAAGAAATAAAGTTGATATGAGGCAGACACTTTCTATTCTTGAATCAGGTTATTGTTAAAAACACACACACACACACGCAAATGCAAGCCTGGTGAACAGTCTTGTTGAAAACCTACAGACCTTAGTAACTGAGCACCCCATGCTGCTGCGTACCCCTCTCCCTGAGCTGTGTGATCAACTGCGCCTTTTATCCATCTTCCACTATTCTCCTCTCCGCTGTTTTTGACTGGTTACTATTTGAAACAACTGCATCTATTTCCTTCTTGACTCTCGTCTGCAGTGTGAAACATACATTTTTCCATACAAAAGATTATCTCTGGTTGCTACAAGAAAACCTGCTCTATAGACCTGAAATCAAGCATGTAGTTTTCTAGGATTGGTGATGCACTGTCAGATCGGTGGATTAATATTGTAATATTATTATTATTGTAATATTAATATTAATATTATGTTTTCCTTTCATATAGGTTTACTATTATTGGAGGGGTTGTACTTGTTTTATTTAGCATTATTATCTTGAGTTCTGCAGTAATGTTGTATGGGTCGGGTAAGATTATTTGGCACAATATGAACCCTGGGAACACTGGGAAGTGAATTGGCAGGAAAACATTTTTCATGTTACTCTTTGAGGCTTCTTAAATTGAGGGAACACTTGATGTAGAGCGCCATTAGAAAATATCCCCCTCTGCTAAAAGGTGTAAATGGGGCAAGAAGTTCAGATCATTTCACAAAAAACTGAACAGTCCTTTGTTGCTTCGAGTATGCGTGTGCTTTACTTCCGCACTGCAAGATAAGTTTGTGCTCTGATCGCAATATAAGACTGTTAGCACTGCAAATGGGGGTTCTGTTCTTTATCTCCGCTCGGATCTGCCTTTTGTCTTCAAAGCAGATTCTTTGCATCTGACTTAGATGTACACAGACACACACAGACTTGTGGCTGAACACACATGCAAAACTAACAAAACAGACACTCTGTGATACCTTAAAAAAGACTTGTCAAAATGAGCACAGGTAACTTTTATTTCATACTCTCACACACACTTTTTGCCTCATGCAGAGTGTATTCTCTCAGAGCAGATGTTGCTTGTTGTTTATGTCTCCTGATTGTGAGGTGTGACCCACTTGCTTTGTTCATTGTGTCACTAAAAAACCCTCATCCTCCTATTTCTTCTGCAGATAGTTATAGGTTTTCTAATTGCTATAAAGTTGTGTGACTCTGAAAATGAACAGTGAGCAGACCTCAGGAAATAGTATGTGTTGATAATTGCTCCTCAAGGATTTTACATCAGAAAACTTTGTAATGCTAAAACATGTAGCCTTGTACTGAGAGAGGATTTTCACACACAGCAAGATAAGATTTATTGCGTGGATGAAAATCCCAGCTTTAGATAAGGTATAAATGTAACAAAAATTCAGTTAATAGTTTGCATGAAGTATTACATATTGCTGCCTCGGGTTTTCTTTGCCATTTAACTGCAAATTATTCTAAGTATTTGTACTTTGGAAACAGCCATAATTAAAAATACAGCAACAGGTTTTTTGTTTTTTTTTTAATCTCTGGTTAATACATGCTTTTAAACAGCCACATCAGTGGAGGCTCGTGGGTATGCATATTTAATAAGAAAATTATCTACTGTTTTGCACCTGGCAACAGGTGCACAGTTGCACAACTTGAGTCAGGGAACAGAATGCAGGTGTGAAACCTTAGAGCGCTGACTGGCACTGTGGTGTCATTGACCATGTGTCTTTTTTTCTGTCCCTCTCTGATTACATGTAATGTCAGAACACACCATCTGACAGCAGGCTGCTGAAGATTCACTGTCTTACATGATGTGGGCAGATCAAAAAGAAAAAAGCTACTAGGAAAATACACTTTATGGTTTCCTGTGCTCCTTCATGCTGTTTTTTTCCCTCTTTTTGCAGAACACAAGTCATCTACCACTTAATTTACTAAGATAGAGTGTTTTAGTTTTTAAATTGATTCATTTTTGTAATTCGCCTCTCTACTTCCCTTGTGGAATAATGTCAGCCGGCAGCAGCTGGCAGCAAGAAGGGATCTGCTGGCCGTGGTTGTAAAACCTGTGTGTGGTTCACTAACATCCATTTCTCCAGTGAAAGCCTCTATAGTGTATCTGTCCTCTCTGAAACTGCCTCTCTTCTTTGCTATTTTCCAATATCTATTTTTTAAATAATGAACCTTTTCTGTTTTGCTAACATCAGAGCTGTTCTTCAACCAACTGTTTCATGCTTTTCTTCTCTTCTATGCTTCTGCTCTGCTTCCCTCTGGCTCCACTAACCCCCTGAACCCTTCAGACTGGCAGTATGAGGGTAAGAGGGCAAACATCCGTTTGTCAGTTTTTCACCCTTATTTCATTTTCCTCCTATAATGTCTTCCATCATTTCTCTCTACCTTTGTCCCTCTCTCTTTTCCCTGTTGAAAGACATTTAATCTTGAACTTTCTTCACATCAGCTACAGAGTGTGTTGCCTTGCAGCCTCTATTCCTCAACACTAGACATCTCCCTTCCTCCTGTCTCCTCCTTTCCACCCCTCCTGCTACCCCATCTGGTGCTGTCTGTCAAGCTGCCATTACCTGAGTCCTGTGTACTTGTACCATCTAGCTGCTGTAACCTCCATCTGCAAAGCCACTCTTTGTCGGTGCTTGGCTTATGGCGTTGCCACATACTTTGACCATCCCATTTGTCTGATGTCAGTGTGTTAGAGTCCATTCCTGTTGATGTTTGTGTAGTAGCAGTCATTGATGTCACCTTCCATAAACAGATATGTCAATGTGACAGCTTATGGCATGGCAGAAAAACACAGAAGCAACATTTTGAGCTTTATCTCCTTGGACAAATGAAATATTTACAATGTCAGTGATTGTATGTCAGTTATTTTTGTAGTGTTGTTCTAGCATTGCTGTTGGTTATGGTCAGATAACACTGTATATCAGTCCTTTACTCAAAATTCTATAGGTAAAGTAAGTCAAGAAGTATTAGCAAACAAATGTAAAGTTTGAAAAGTAGACTTGATCATTCTGTTGTAAATGAGCTTTTGTGACTGATCCATTGTCTTACATTACTTGATCCATCTTTGTTCTTTTTTGGTGAAATATTGGATAATTTAAAATTTTGGTGCCCTCAACAGCCATTTGTCCCAGACATCTGAAACGTGATGAGAGACCTCAAGTAGATACTGCTTTGTTTGTAGTCACAAGCCAAAAACTTGTGGCTGAGTCTTGAACTGAAACTTACAATTATTTCTTGCGTTATAAAATATAGATGGAATGATATGCTTTATCTGAAATGTAAAGTCTGTAAATGCCAAATAAATGTAGCATAAAATAAAATGTACAAGTATTTCACTGTTATACTTTAGCTTATGCTGTCTAAATATAGATATAACATACTGTTGTATATCAACAGCTTCACTACTAAATCTCTTTGTAATTCTTGTGTTTTATTCGACCTAATATGCAGTCATTTTCATAAGCTGCCATGATGACAATATACCACTGGGATAGCAAAATAGATTATTAAAACATATCAAAAAGCTTATTTTCTGTTGATTGTCTTTTTCTATTTGCCTATGCAGAGTGTAAGCTGTCCCGGCCAGGCCCCCCTGCAACCATAGTGACCATTGACGAGGAGAGCCCCAACGGTAGGTAGCAAGAAGTTGCCCATGACTCTCCCTACTTATCTGTACTTCCTCTTTATTCAGTATTCTATTATGGGAGATGCCTCTGCGCTCAAGAGGCGTAGATTAGACTGTTGGGAGTGCGTCTGTGCTACAGTGAGTGTTGCTTTGGTAATACAATACATATTAATACTTCCCTGACTGGGACTGTTCATTGTTGTGGTGTTGGAGAGTACAGTTGCTCTGCTGATGACACTTGGGGTATGATGGTAATAAGAGGTGTTTTGTCAGATGTATTGGATTGTTTTTTTGATTGGGTCTTAAATTATAGATAAAGAAATTCTTGTTGTTCTCCGTGTGTGAGAATTTGTAATGCTTTCTCAGGGTAAAGCAGAGGTGTGTGTATGTGTGTCTGAGTGAGTGAATACAGATGGTGTTTGGCATACAGATGTGACATGGGGCTCCATTAATGAGTAGTCTCCTCCCTGCGCAGGTTGTCTTTACTGTGGTATTCCTGTGCTACAGCAGCACAGGAGTCACGGATGCATAGAGCAGACACGCAGCACTTGAGTGGGTCAGGTGAATCTATTTTGCTCCTCCTTTTTCTTTTCCTTCCTTATCCTCCTCTGCCTTCTCAGTCGCCTGCACCCACTTCTCAGCTCTCTGTAGTTTCCTTCCTTTACCGTGAGTCTTTGCTGTGAGGTTCCACCGTTTGCCATCTGCATTTTGTTGATGTGTGTGTATGTGGGAATGTCTGCGTGTATGTGATGGGGAGCAGTGCTTAGGAAGGAGATGTATGTACATTGAGGGAATGAGAAGTACAGTTCCCTAAGTGGAACAGGTGTCTGTTTGTCTCGCTCAGTTCTCCCTGCAGATATTAGTACTGCAGGTTAACGGAGTTTAATGAGCAGCTCTCACTGCAGATAGGATCCAGAGCTTGTTTATACAGTCTGAATACTATGTCACAGATGCTCAACTTCACAGCTACAAATGCTTTGGGCACTGCTTTGTGGTTGTGTGTCTCGGATAGGGAAATTGTCTGTGTGCATATATGCATTCCACCTTATGTGCATATTTGAATCTCAAGAGTCTGATTGGCTGGCTCTGTGTCAGATGAGGCCACCATTCGTCAGTGCAATAGCTCCCAATTCAGGCTGTCATACTGTCTCACCTACTCCTTCCTCTGTGTGTGTGTGTGCAGCTGTGATTTGGGGCTTTGATCGATTGCCGCGGGAATGTGTGAGATGGAGGTAACCAAGCCTGCATCCCAAAGCTTCCCTCGCCCCACATGCATCGATGCTCTGTGTGTGAGGGATTTGCACTAATCTTCCTCATAAAGCACTCATTTACCTGGGATATGGGCCTCTTCTGGTTCCACCATCCTTTTATTTATCTCTCCTCGATGAAACGGCCCACAGCCCGTCCTCGCTGTAATGGAATGTAAAACAGGCAACCCGCCGTTATTGACCAAAGCAATTATCCTTCTAAACGTGTTTCATCTCCTTTCTTCTGTCACGCTGAAACCATACAAATGACACATAATAAGATTCCATCTTTTCCAAGCATTTGCCTTTACATTCGTTCACGACAGTGAGTGGCAAGGCAAACAACATAATCACCCGTCTGTCTGACTTTATTTGCTTGAGGTCAGATAAAATGGACAAACAAATAAATACATAATCCTGTTTTTCTTTGCTCCTCAGATAAACAATTTTCACATGAGTCAGAGACCTTGTTGAAGAGGTATGATAGCATTTGCTACTGTCAAGGCACTGTGTTTTTTCCCCACAGCTGTTCATTTATTGATTGTCTGGGGTGGACTTATATTTGACTTGGTTAAGACAATAAAGCTTGGCACAGATGATGTGAAAGAAGCTCAATTTCTCAGTTCTAGCTTCTTTTTCTTTCCAGCTCGCTGTGTTTTATTCTTGGAGGTTTTAACTTTAGAAAAAGAGATACTCACGAGGGGATAGCAACCCAGTTGCTCAAATGAAGCGTAACATGTTTAATTTATCCAAGCTGCTGCTTCTGCAGACCCACTGACAGGTGCCAGACACAACACATAAAGTCTCACTCACATCTCTGTTGGGAGGACAAAGCATGTTTTCCATAGGCTGCTTTGGTTATTCAGCCCTATGAGCTAAACCCAAAAGCAGTTAATCAGATTGAAGAGATTTCTAGCTCACTGCATAGAGGCAGCTGGATATGTGGAGAGTGGAGGGCAGGAGAGATGAGAAAGTGTATTTTCTCATTGACAGAAAGCTTCCTACAACAGCAGTGGGAAATCAGTGAGTCCATAAATGAGGATGCAGTCACATAGCTTTTATCTTGTCTCTGCAAATTCATGATTTGTATCAACTGTTGCCTGAAGCGCTAGGATCCTCTTAACCCTCTGCATATTGAGCAACAGCTTATAGGAAATCAGAAACGAGTGTTGCTGAAGGGTTTTATTAAACAGGAGTCAATTTAGCATTCTTTTATGTGCGGTATCTGCCAGGGTAGATTGACTCTAAACTCAGATAAATCGTAGTGTCTTGAGGAAGGCTGAATTCCATTTGAAAGAGACACTCAGAGTGGAAAAAAAAAACTGAATGATGGTTCAAGGATTGTATGTTTGACCTCACGCATTATCCTGTGGACACAATGGATATTCAAAGCAAGTGCTTGATGGTGTGATTGAACCTATTCTCCCGCAGCAGAAGAAAACGTTCCTTGGTGTACTGTACCTGCGGTTTAGTTCAGATCTCTCTACCCAGAAGTTATATGTATAGCCTGATCCAATGTTTCCCTTTAGATGAGCCTGAATTTATTTTTTCATTTATTTAAACTGTTACATGTTGAATTTCTTGTGAGGGAAGTATGTCCCCAGTGCAGACATTGGCCTGGGCAGTCTTACAGTTTTAAAATTATAGCTGCTGTGTACTTAGACTTAAAGTAATTTTTATTACATGCTCTTTGATTGAATCATTACAAACGTCTCATTAGGGCTACAGTCAGTCAGTGTTGCAAAAGAAAAGTTGATGGTAAAAACGTCATGCTCTCAGAGCAAGCTGTTAATCTTATGACCTATTACATAGCACAGTGCAAAAGTATGCAGGCTTGCATGACTCTCTACATTAAAAGTATTTACTATTTTATAGGAATTTAAATCCCTTTTTCATTGCAGTTTGAATGGTGTTCATATTTTTCTCTGTTATATCAACAGACGTTTAATAAAGGGAAAAAAAAACTCTCTTTATTTGAATAAGATGATGAAAATTGAGACTGAGAGCCACTTTATCAGGACAGACCCATGCAAAGCACTCTGTACTCAGTCCAATCATTCATATGATGGAAAGTACCCTCTTTTGGGAGAAAAACTATGTCTCTGCCTCTTCACACTCGACTCTGAACTGCACCAGACTCAACCACACAAAACAGATCAGACAGAAAATGAAGTGACAACTTCTCCACAGTGTCTGTGAAGATGAACAAAGTGAGCCACTTAAAACTTCTGCAGTGTTTCAGCTGCTTTCTCTGGTCTGTTGTCAACTCCTTGCTTTCACCATCTTGTTAGTATCCGAAGCGTCAGGATGCCTCTGAGCCCATCAGTTCCTTTTATGAGCGGTGGCAGCATGTTTTTCCGACAGTAGCATGTTGAGAAACAGTGACGTCAAAGTCATGCATCTATGTGGCACAAACCTGCAATAAGAAGGAGTAGCAGTGAAAAGGAAGGAAAGAAAGACGATGATTTAGTTGCATTATCTGAAAAATAGTCATTCAAATTAATGGTCATTTACATTAGGGTGAAAATACCAGTGATAGGCTGATTTTTTTTCTATTGCAACACAGGCTTAAATTGCAAGAATGTATTTGCATTTATTTGACTCTCTACATACAAGTGTTAAACAGTTTTGGACACACACCTGAGAAGCATGCGTGTGCTGTGGTACACAGAACTGTGGACACCAGATGCTTCTCTATGCACAGCAAGCTAGCTAGCACGCACTGATATCCGCCATATGAGGTGTTAAGGGTACATTGGTAAATTGTAGCATCTGGCTGTTTGGGGAGTTGTGCAAATTGCAGCTATTGATTTTTACGTAGTTTAGATTCTCCCTCTCTAAACTGCACAAGTCTTAACATGCACATTGTTAAAACACTACAACTAAATTCTAAACCTGAAGGAAATGCTGTCACTAAAAGTAGCAGCTGGACAGAGGAGCTTTGTACACCTGACTCACATGCATGTCTTTTCCCCACTCAGGCCTATATTTTCTAAACAGAAAAGTCACCAGGAGTCATTAATGGGAATTGATCAAGACCAAAGCCCATAAGCGGAATCCAGAATTGCAATGGCATCAATAAAATCTCAACAATTCCCATTCCTTTACCTCAGTGTGTCTTATATTTAGACCAAAGACATCTGTCCACTCAAATGATGGCAAGTAGAGAAAATACAGAGTGCCAGCACTAAATAACATGCAGTCTGTTTAAAGGTCTCTCATCTCAGTGGGGATGACTAGCTCTCATAAAGTGGTGCAGGCTTTTCTCTTGAGGAAAATATCAGGTCCTGTGTCTTCTGGTTTGCTTCCAGCATTCAGGGGGCTTGGAGGCAGCCCTAGAAAGTGTTAAATGTGTTAGCAGGTTTAAACAATTAATGAGATGAGCCAGCCTACGTGAGTGTTTTTCTCAGTCACCATGGACTCATTAGCGTCTCTCCTGAAAGTTAATTCAATCCCTCACACCGTTTCATTCTATCGAGATTGTCATTAGCTTGACCATGTACTCTCTGTGGTTTCATTCCTTCACCTTAACATGTAATTGTTTAGTTTAAAGGCTTTCCCTTTCTTAATGTGTGCCTCTTTCATTCTTTTTGCTATATTTCCGGATGCATCATCTTCATTTTTGTGCACCTGTAAATACCCCTATCCCTTAAGATAATGGATGGTAATTAATACTTGGAGAGACTGTTTCAACCTTCAAGCATATGGCATTGCAGTATGGCCTATTATGATGAATCTTCAAACACCCATAATCCTGAACTCCACTCTTTTCAAACAATGGAAGCTGTCAGCATGGATAGAAGTTGATGTATGGTGGTTCCAGTGTAGCCCTGTACAAATAGCAAAGGCATAATTTGTAAGTCTTTTACTGAGTGGGTTGAAAGAATCTTCATCCCTGGCTGAAGGGGAGAACGAGGCAGAGTGCACCACTATTTGCTCCAAGTGAACAGATTTGGATTAGATTCTTTTGGCGCATAACTTTTTTTTTTTTTTTTTGTTAGTTTTTTTCTTGGCAGACAAATTATTTGCGCCGTGTGAAGCCATGCATGCATTTAAAACAAATCAGCCACATCCAAAGCCAATTAAATGGAAAATCAAACTTCTGTGGTTCAAATACAATCTATCCGCCCACACCAAGAGAATATACTGTGACATTTGGCATGTAGTTTTAATATTTAAACATGGAATAATGAATATACTCAGAAAGAAAAAAAACAAGCAATCTATAGTTAGTGATTTTCACTCTTTGCAGCCCCGTCAGTGTGCTGACTGTGGTTTCCTGGCGAGATAGTTGTGATGCAGAGCATCACACTTAATGTCAAGTTCATTTTCTGCACACCAAATTTAATATGGCAAAACGCACAGGGAGGCTTAATTTTGACGAGCAAAATGTTCATCACTGTAGCTATGGACTGTGGTAGTGCACTGATCACTTAGAGCACAAACATCCAGTTTGAGCTTCCACACAGACAAGTTTGACACTGAAAGTCGTCTCAGTAATTAATCTGCCCCTGCTGTTTGTTTGTACAAATGAACCCGAGAACTACGGGCAGGTTGGCCACCTGGCTACATGCAACAGAGTGGAATCAGCAAGAAACTTACCTTATCAATAAAAACAACCTGAGTGTTTGGACCAACATAGCAATCTTTTTTTTTTTTCAATCTGTTGCTTTCATAGATGTTTTTTTAGATTATGCAACAACATCTCATAAACAGCAGGAAACTTACATATAGTTAAAGCCTTCAGTGGCTCAATTCAGATAAAACACTAAACTATGTTACTTTTTCACCTAAAATAACCTTTTTTATGGAGATAGCACAGTCCAAAAAATTAACCCTTGATGGGATTGTATTGTTTCAGATATAGGGACGGCCCTTAAAAGTGATGAATATAAAAACAGCCATTTGGCAGTTTGTCTTAAATCTGATTCAGTGCATTTGGTTTGGAAATAATGTAAAATTTTAAATTTAAACCATTGAGAATGTTTTTGATATTCTCACAAAGCTTGCTTTACTTTTGCTGATCAGGACTTTGGACAATTCTCTTCTGCTTAATAATCACAGTTTAGCAGAAGAGGAAACATCTGGGCAGAGTGGGCAGCAGTTACCCAGCTGTGAATCTGCTGCACAAACAAAATGAGCACTGCTGTTTTGTCTGCTTGCTTTCTGTTTGTGCGAGACAGATTCCAGACACTGTGCATGTGTGTGTATGTGCACATGTAAAACACGAGTGGGGATGTGTTGCACTGGTTTGTGAATTCCACTTTTTTCCCTAATCAATTTTCATGCAGATGTCTGATGTAGGATTCTGAACACACTCTCTGTAAGACTGACTCTATACACACACACACACACAAAGGTCTCTGTTCAATTCTCTGATCACATTCAGTAGTGATGATTGCTAGCTCATCAATATATAATTAGAGCCTATCTGAAAGGCTGGGATTAGTGAGTAACACCTGCTCCTTGTGGATTAGAGAGCAAAACAAGAGGGCGGGACATTTACTGTGGCTCACTTATACACAACATACAGCATTCTGTGACTGCCTCAGTACAAAGTTGGTAGTTTTCTGCCTAATAAGCCATTATTTTTTATGACTCGGTTTATGATAAACTGTCTGGTTTCAAGATACCTGAAGTCTTTGTTTATCAGATTTAAAGTGGCCTCCAGCAACCTCTCTGTCCTCATCTGCATGACCCTAATTAGACTACCAGTCTTGTTAATGCTATTGTTTTTCTTTAGAAGTGGAGAACATATTTTAGTGTTTGATGTGCAAATAAAGACAGCAATTACAGTATATTGTGGAGATAAACGATCCACATAATTACTCCTGTTCATGTTGTAAATCACTTTGTGCTTAGCCTCGTTGCGCTATAGAATCAGGCCTTTCATCTGTTACACTGCACTGTATACTGTTTTGCATGATCATGCTTGGTTCGTCGAGGGTTTTAAATATCAATGGAAAATGTCCATTTAATCTCTGATTCAAATTGCTTCATCTAATTTAAAGTTTTCAGAGAAGACACAATATGGTAATGGTCTGCACCATCTTTACCAAAGCAACTTCGTTTTCTCTCAGCAGATTTCTTGTATTATGACTGTTTTCTTTGGTGTTTTTATATTTAAGCTGCTTCAATATGTGGTGCACTTTACGAGAATAATGTCATTATAGATTTTTTGTTGTTTTGTTTTATTTCCTAGGGTGTCCCTGAAGTGATGGACTAGAATGATTTTTCAGAACAACAAAAAATTAAGAATATCTTGTTCTCTCCTTCATGGCCAACACCACCATAAAACATACATATTATGTAATAGGTGAGTTTTTTTGCCCTTTATGTAACTTGTGACATCCCTCAAAGCTGCAGAGCTGTATTGATGGCATCATCAACAAAGATCCCACAGCTGCTCCAGTGAAATTGCGCCAAGTTTGTGGATACCATAATACTAATGCTTAGGGCAGTTTTAATGATGCTGGCATTTTATGGCTCATAACTGTTGTCTCTTCAATGAAATTAAAGTTTATCAAAGCCTCCAGGAGTAGCTGGAGTCACACACAGCTGAGTGTCAGAGAGGACCAAGGTCTTTTACTCTGTGATTGCTCCTCATCTCGTATATTGATTGCATATTGTACATTATGCCATAATTTGTACGTCTTCTGCAGTGCATTAAAGGGAGATAGTGATTGAATTCTCCATTGAAGGGAAACATGCATAGTCTAGCCCATATATAGTTGTGTGTGCTTTTAATTTACACTGGAGACTAAAATCTTCTTTAAAATTCAAGATGGGAAATATTTCCCTCATGCCTCTAAGAAAAACATCTAAATGCAGCCTGCATTGTTGGCTTTATTCATGTTCCTGTGTCCTCTGTAAATAAGATACGGAACATTCATCAGTTAATTTTCAGCACATTGTAATGGGATCATGGATTAGTTTAATCCTCACATTAGGCTGTGGCACATTAAAATGATTGGTCATTCATATTTCATGGTTAGATCTCATTTCCAAGCAATACAAATTTGCAAGCAACATTCAGTATGTGATGTTGAACAATAGAAAGGTTACTGTGGATTCTGAAGCATCTTAACGGTGTCGAATACAATGCTCACACTCAACTATTGCTTTTGAATCACAGTCATGGTTGTAAGATGGTGATGGTAATTGGACTACAGTACATATTTGAAAGCTTTGTTGAACAAAGTGCTGAACAACTAACACACACATACATACCAGCACAGTTGTAACCTCTTCGTCGTCTCATTTAACAGCTTAATTATTATTAGTAGAATTTTTGAAACTGAAAAATTTGAGACTGCACGGAGGGTTCACATCAGATTGAAAAGATATGGCTCTGGGACCTTTATACAAGGTGCTGTATTTCAACAACACAGTTGCACGCCAAGGCTGAGAGGGTACAGTCACAAATGGATGGAATGAAAAATCCTTGGAAGACCACAGTGACATTTAGGCGGGCGGACACAGTGATGCCTTCTGTCTGTAGGTGGCCATCTTCTTTATAACTGCCTATGCCTACATGCACAAAAGAAAGCAGTTTGCTGGAAGAAATCGCATTACAGCAGTAAATTGGACTTTACATGCACTGCGGTAACCTTGTTAGTATAAAACCCATGGTTGGTCAGTAATGAGATTTCTCCCACATGGTACACTCTGCCACATTTCTGAATGAAGAATGGTGTATTCTGTGGGTGTAATAGTGATACTGTAAATGACACATCAGCTTGAAGAGATTTCAGACACATGCCTCGGTTGGAAAACAGACGCAGCTAATCATCGAAAAAAAAAAGAAAGAACTCAAGCTGTTTGTTTGTACAAGGTTTCTCACAATATCTCACCTGTACATGGAAGCCTTGTTTCTCAGTCATATAATATTCATGAACGTAGCGTTGTGCAAACAATATATTTGCTTGTTGTGGATGAATGTTGTTTAATTTGAATTAGTTTACATTGTTAAGAGCCCTGAGTCTGTTTGACTAGCAGAGGCTGTAAGAGTCTTTGAACTGTTTACAGTGTTTTAATTCATTTACATTTTCATGCTGCTAACAGTGAAAAAGTATTAATTATTAAAATCATTCTATGACCAAGTGCTAATCCAGATTGCAGGAGCTGCATGGTTAAAAAAATAATAATTTAAAGATAAAATATGCCAAAGCATAACAAAGATGGAGCGCTGTGGTGCTATAGACACGCCTGCCCCTACAGACAGTACTCTTAAGTCAGGAACAGATTTGTTTATTAAAAAAAAAAAGAAAGAAAGAAAACCCCACTGAAATTGTTATTCATATTGTAATCACAATATTTGTCAAATTAATAACTATTGTTTTCTTTCTTGTACATTGCACACCCCTCGCTCTGTGTGAAGGAGCAAACCCTGTTCTTAGTATTATTGTGCCGTTGATACATGTACCTCATTTCTTTCGTTCTTGTAAAATGTGTCACAGCATCTATTTTTGTCATGGGACATGGGAGTCGTCAGTAGGACTCCAACAGAATCTTTTAGGCTGTGGATTCATCTAAGAAAGTGGTATATATATTTCCATAGAGTATTCATCCAATTTTAGATTATGAACTGACTGAATTTTAATTGGGACAGAGATTCCAGAAACGTAGGCTATACTTGCAGTTGGTCTCCAACTGTAAGTTTTGCTATTTATTTTAATGTTGTCACTTTTGAATCACAGCTGATGGTTTGATGTGCTTCTCAGCATGACCAGTATCCGCACTTTGTTGTTGGTCACGTCTTTCACAAAACAATCTCCTGCAGGCCGTGTATCTTTCTTGGACATCACTTGATTAATATATGTACTGTATGACTTTTTTTTTTTTTACACAGCAGGAATTTCCATTAATCATCTTATAAGCCACTTTAATATGACAATCTACAGTGTATTGTATGTATGCATGTGTACGTGTATGACTTCTATGGGGTTGCTCCATCATCCCCACCACTGTTATCTGACCTAAAAAACAAAACCACAGGGCGGTTTGTGTCTTTGATTTTATCATTTAAAAGAATACCAAGTGTAATTTTAGCATCCTAATGATGTTGCACATGTGAGTTCTAAATTAAATATTAATGTCACATTTGTGTAGTCTTAATATAATTTCATTGCCGTGCAACATGTTATCTCATTAGTTCTGTCTGAAATTTTATGAAAGATCCTTATGTCCGTCAAGTTTTAAAACATGTTGAAACTATACTTGAACAATGTTTTGAAAGAATGTAGGTGGGCAGTAAAGTTGCTGGTGCAGGATATAGTCAAAAGAAATCTCTTTCCTTTGTGTGGGTGCCATTTATTAGTTATTATTTCAGCCTTAGACTAGTATCTTTCAATGAGGATTGATTAATACATTCAATACACTCTGTACAAAACAAGAAACTTCTAAAGTTTTTGCTTTTGAAGAACCTTTGCAGTTGTAGCTGTCTTACACTTTATTTAAGTACAAGGTCCACTTTTTTCTCCCAACTTCAGTGGCCTGAAAGGTGTGGCTGCATCAGATCATTTCCATATCATTCAGGTGGTTACATTGAACTCCACACTGATTTCATACACGCCATTTAATTTTACTCAGAATGAATAGAGAACCTTTTGGCAGTAGACATTCTGCCAACTCAGTATTTTTGTTTTAGTCTATTTTTTTTATTAATGATATTAATAGTTAGAACAACAAACATTTCAGCATTTGAATGTTTGTTTATTTTGGATATTATTATGGCATTTTTTCATACCCTGGGTCATGGGATGCTGTGTACCCACCCTGTAACTGCTGGAAACTGAGAATCGCAGTTTACAATTAAATTGACAATGTGGATGATTTGCCTTGGGGAACACAAACCTGAACCTGGCTCAACCTTTGTAGCAATGCACTGAAGGGTTGTCAGCCAAGCTGCTGTAGTGATACATCAAATCCGTCCATGTCCAATAATGTGCCATGAACAGGGCATTCATATTGAGTAATGTGACGAAAGATAAAATAGTTGTCAATAGAATTGTAAATCCTGTATCAGAGTATTAATTAAAGACCTCTGTGCAGGGATGTGATAGGCTCTGGGTCAAGTGAGGAAGCTTTCATTTATTGTGGCCCTGCTATTTGGAAGCTGCCTGTCAACTTCAGGTCCATCTCCACAATTTCCACATTCAGGAGAAAAATGTGTGTAGACAGCACTTGTCACAGAGGTTTCTGTTTGGCTGAATTAAAGTTTTGAGCTTTTTATTGCATGCCGATTTCTACATTTTTATATAATTTCTTTCATTGTGAACCATATTGACTTGACTTTAGAAATTGCAATTTCCATTATATGTGAAGGGCCGCTCTCTGTGGTAATTCCTCCTAAATATGCTAAAATGTATATGACGCCTAGAGACACAGTTTTATAGTGATTGTGTGGTTTTATTACTGAGAACAGGGAGAGAGCCGCAGTCACTTGTGAGTGGGTTTGCCATCACTATGGTATAACGCTATTTTCAGTCACAAAATGGTGTTTGTATTTGGGCTATTTTAAGCAATCCATGGGGGCAAATTAACTACCTGCCAACCTGATGCCGAATAGAAAAGCAAATTGTGCTCAAGACCTCGTATATGCACAGCATGCATTCATTCACAAGAGCTTTTCATTCTCGAGGGTTTAAACTGTATACTGTATACTTATTCTGTATATCTTATTTCTGTTGGCGAATGCACCCTTGATGTAGTCTTAAATGTTTTGCCACTGGAGGAAGAGGGATTCTTGTATCCAAATAAATAAAGGAATAAAAACATGTTCCACACATTAAAAGGTAGTTGTCAAAGTAGAAGTTGATTAGTTTGTTCTGTATGTAACACAGTTTTACTAGAATTTATTATGTACAATGCAAAAAGCTCTCAGCTGTTGCCCGTACAAAATGTTACATTTTCATAATGTACTCTGTTGTAAATGTTTTCGTTGCTTTATAAAGATATGTAATTCCAGCATTTGTACTAAATATAGCGGCTTAGTCGGCCAGGCAGTTGAGCACAATAAGTTGCTTTTATTCATTATCTTCAGCACCATGGACAGCTGATGCTAAGCACCTGTTTCCAGTCACATACCTGCATCTATTGCCTCTTTTCCACAACACAGTTACTCAGCTCTCGGCTCGGCTCGCCTCGGATTGTTGTACAAGTAAATACCTGTAAAAATGTAAGGCTGTCAATAGGAATTGAGTTAAACCTTAATATTGGTCATTGCCCTTCCCCTGGATCTTGATTTCCCCAATTCTCTCAATTCTGAATACCAAAGGCTGATATCCCTTGGTACTTAGATGCTGAAAGGGGAGTTTCAGCAGGACCTCAGCCAGCACACTGGCACACATGTTGGCCCCTCAGTGCTTTACAAGTAATCAGGAAGATCTTAAAACCTTTTCTAAAATTTATAAGTAACCAGTAAAGTGATGCCAGGATGGGGTAATAAGTTGTCCTTTCAGTGCCAGGATGAAACTTTTTACCATTTCCAGAGGACAGGGGAATGACTATAATCCAGATGGGACATTTCAAAGGCACAAATAAGTCTCCAGGTTTGTTTTGGAGAGGAATCTTTTCAATTTTTTCCGAGTTATAGGAGTCAGTATCAGACTGCTGGTTGTCAGTTAATCCATACTGAGATGATTTGTTAGAGGGGCGTAGGTTAAAAATCAAAGCATTTGGTTATCCTGGCCAGTCATGAGGATCTGAAGATCTTTTCTTGCCATTCTTCAGCAGCAGTAATTGATGTCCTAGAGACAGCTGTGGCCACAGCACATTTGTGCTTGGTCATAGCCCAAGAAAATCTGTATCATCCACATAAGGATGACCCCACAGAGACATTTGGATATGGCCTATATAGTTACTGATTACGCTTAAACTTAAGCAGAGAGTTAGGATTGTAAGACAGGAAAGTTCAATGTGGGTAATGCCTATATCCTCTGCTTTATTACTAGTCTGCTGAACATTATTGTAAATGTATCAAATACCACACGATGATGTAGAAAAACTGGACAAGGATGTCTCACATTCGCTGATAAATGACTGTCCTTCATTTATGGCCTTCAGGAGTAAGGTTTCAATAATGTGATAAGCTTTGAAAGACGGGACTGTGGTGCATAAAACCCAAAGGCTCCAGTTTCCTCTAGAACATTAGCCCACAAAAAAGAAAACTGCAAATGTTTTCAACAGAGGTTCAACTGATGCAATGAACAATAGAAAAAAAATTAAACACCTGTTAAGAGGAGCTTTCATACTTAATGAGCTGTAATTGAAATAGTTGTGAATTTACATGCTGCAGCTTTCAGTAGAGAGCTGTCTGCGCATAATAATTGCAGCTATTTTCTTACATAATAAATTGTTGCCCCCATCCTTCAATGACAAACCACTGTGTCTACATCTACTCTCATTTGAAAAAGAAAAACCTCCTAATTTTATTGGGTTTCTGTCAAATTTAGGAATTATGTTTTATTGACTGATTCTGTCCTTTAGCAACAACAGTTTCACTTTGAATTCACAGTCATGAGCTAAGTGCTTGTTTTTAGTTTTCGCTGTGCTGTAACACTCTGTACCAATTATGACTTAAGCTCAGTATATTTCCAACAGGATCCTGCGCTAATACCAATAAACCAAATAACTTTTTCTTTTTTTTCCAAGACTCAACCTGGAGCCCTGTCAAAAACAGGCTTCCACACTTATCTGTTGCCATCATCTGCAGATGCCAACATTATTGATATTAGGGATAAAAGTGAACCCTCTGTGTTGTCTCTGGAGTCAATCCACTGTGAAGCCCAGATCAGAGCCTTCCCTGACCGCAAGTGACCCTGACTGACTCACAGGCTACTAAAGAGAGAGAGAGTGATTCTATTTATTCAGTTAACAAGGACATATACAGCATGGTAAAACTCTGGGTAGCACTTGTTTTTAAAGGTCTGACAGAGTCTGGCAGACTCTTGACTGATGAGGACAACAACTTTTTTCTGTGTGACTGAGACTGAGAGAGAGAAGTGGCCAGAACAGAGAGAGTATTGGCTGTCACAGCAAAAAAGCTGAAGTTCAATTAACTTGAGAAAGAAGGAGGCTCCCTGAGCCCTCCCTTGTAATATCATCAGCGTTGTAATTTACAGCCTGAGAGTTTCAAAAAGATGTAGCTCACCATTCAAGTTACTCAGGCAGATATATTTATGAAAAGCTGTGTTTTAGATTAATGAACCAGCCACAAGTGGGTGTGGGGGTGGGGGTCTTTTGACTTTTAAATTAAATTCTTAGTAGATCCATTTTTCAGATGGAGTTTAGCCCAAGTGAGACAGATAATTATAGGTCCTTGTGATCACAACACACAAATGCATCACACCCTGACTGCTGCAAACACCATTAATAGTAGCATAAAAATGCAGGGGTGGTTGTTGCCATTATTATGCAAAGACTTCCATCACACCTCCATCTGGGCTGCCCCCTCAGTATCTGAGAGTCTGAGTGACTTTGCAAAATGTATAAACCTGCTTTATGAAAGGATAAAATACAAGATGTTATGGACAGTGATTAAAAAGCCTATTAAAATGCCACCACTACAGCTGGTAGATTGGAAAGGCATGTTGAGTGCTTTTAAGTCCACGTTAATTTTATATATTAATATAATATATATTATATAAACTCGCTCTTTTTGGAGAGAAAACAGTGTGTGAAGAATCACCACCTCACTCGAGGCAAGATGTTAATTACACATGAAAAATGTTGAATTTAAACAGGCTGAAGGAAGACATACAGAAATGAAAGTCAGTGATGAAACAAAAAACACTTATTACTAAAGAACTCAGCTCTAACCTCAACCCTCTTGTGATGGTGCTGTAACTCTGAATGGATGAAAGGTTTATGTCGTCTGAGGACTGAGGTTTTGTCTTGCTCTTTTCAGCTGAAAGTTGTATTGACCACTGGCCGTGAAATGAGCTACATTTGGAAATTAATAACTCATCAGATGTTTGTAAAGAGGGACTGGCTGCCATTGGGTTATGTGATTCACCAGTTAGCTTTTAAATCACGAATTGTGCCTTTTCCCCCTTTCTACAGAGTACAAACAAGGACAAACTTGTTTCAAATTCAACTTGGCAAGTGAGTGTAAACACATTTTTTCCCAGTGTGTCTTCAAGGCACGGATTACCTTTCAGCAGCACAAGGGCATCAATCATGTTCATCCAGACCAGGGTAGCAGAGGCAGTGGTTTTCATACAGTATGTGGAACTGGATCTAACAGATGACACTGGTCTGTTTTTGTTTTTAAACACTGTCAGGTGGGAAACATTTTCCCTCTTCTAACATTATCCTGATTGCTGCAGACTGGCTCATGTTGTTTCCTGCAAGGTTGTTTGAGATAAATACTCAAGTTATTGTTTATATTATGTTACCCATAGTGTGTATCTCATCTCCAAAGCCTAAATACATCTTGTTATTTATATTGATATAGATATAGCTATATAGATCTGATACAATACAGTGCTCTTCCAAGCTTGTGGTTGCGAGCTCCTATGAGTGTACATGGCCCTAAATACAGCATTACATTGCTTCAGCTCATCTTGATAACTACTGATAGCAGGCCTTTGTCTTAACCGTGTAACTAGGTTGCAAATACAAATGCTGTGTCTGACTTGCTCTGAACCAACCAAGGACTTATTTTAAGCATTGGCTTTTGACAGTTGTAGCTAAATTTACCAATTCCATGTGTGATCTGTGGTTGTTTATTGCTGTAGTTGAATCTCTGTCTGTTGTAAAGAAAGGTTTCTAGAAAAGTTTTGTGATGGTGGAAATTTAGTTTTACTCTGACTTTCTCAGCATGCTGCTCTCTTATTTAAGTATGGGTTTTAATTCCTTTTTGCACCACTGACCTCAATCAAAATACCTTGCCACTACCTTGTCGGATTTCTCTTCTCTTTTAGCGAACCACCAGTTATTTCATAAATCCACTAATTTGGCCACTTAGGAGTAAAGCAATCCTTAGATTTAACAGGCTTTGGGAGGCTTGTCCCACAGGGCCTCCATGGCAGAGTTTAATCACTCACTGATTAAAAGCTGTGGAGTATAAACCAAGTGCTGATGCCCTCAAGGATGATAATTATAAATTTTAGAGATTTGCCTACATAAGATCTGGAATAGTCCACAGACATCTAAGGCAGTATTCCCAAAGTCTGCTCAGGCTGTTGTTCAGTGGTCAGTGTAGGTATGAATTTTAAAAAATCATGTTAGTTTTTATCCTTAAAGTTTTATGAAAGGAAGACATTAAATAGTAGTACAAAGTCTGAAGCTTCAGGCAGACTTTACTCAACAGAGCTTTTTCTTTGAATCTTTGAGGGTGTTTTTTTTTTGTTGTTGTTGAAATAATGACCTTTCTGATCCTGTGCCTTTGCTTTTGGTATTCATTTCAGCAACAAAATCGATTCAAGAGGTTGTAAAAACACCTTTTGAAAAATCATTTAAATACAGGTTTTCAACATGGTGTGAGTAACTACTAATTCTGCACTGTAAGAATGAAATGGCCACAGCAAATGTCCCTCCATAACAGGGTCACTTACCCAGTGTTCACTGCTCTGCCTTTTCAGGTACAGTTCTGGTGGAAAACATGCAGATAAATGGCCGAGCCCAAGACCCAGGCAGAACCATCTCGTTGACATTGCTGGACAACTATGACTACTGGGTGATACTGGAACCAGCGCGACAGAGGCTCTACCTCAACAGCACCGGGCGCGTTCTGGACAGAGATGTGAGTGCAGTTGTGCTCTTTAGTGGGAAATCAGAAAGTCCACCTTATGCCTGGTTGCTAAAAGTAAATGTATTTTCCGTCATATATAACTGTGCCACCTTTTCCTGGTTTGGTATATGCATACAGTATCTGTTTATATGATAATCCAAGCTAAGCTCTTTCACACTCATTTTTTATCTAGGCCATTTAAATTTAGTGATTAGTCATCCTTATTGTAATTTCTTAGGCCAGTGGGAGGCCATTCAAATAACGAGGAAGCAATAAAACCTATTCAGATGTTTTAATTGGCAAAATATGGTGTCATTGTTGGAGTTATTTTTTCCACAGTAGTTGTAGATGAAATTCTCTAACACTTTGAACTTTTTTTTAAATGTATTGTGCCATGAAGGATAAAATTAGTTGTATCAAGAGGCTGTGGTGTGTAGTCAGTCACAAGTCTTCTCTTAGCTTCAGAACATTGGTCTGACCCTTGTGTCATTTTCATTCTTTTCTAAGAAAACTAGAAATTTTAACAAATCAGGAGCAAGCGGTTTGTCGAAGTAGTTTTGTTTTGTTATTGAGTCTTAATCATATTAGAAGACCAGGAATATTGCGGCATGACGGTCTCATTTCAGTCAGTATGTCTCTATGCACATTAGTATCCTAATTGTCATCACATTTGCGACATTTATGTTTACATAGAACATGAGAAATTGGTCTGTTTGTTTCTCTGCATGCCTCAGATTATCTAGGTTCTACATGTTATGTGCAACTAAGTTTCCCTTGACAGCTGAGAGTGAATGCATGGTTCTTGGCTTTCTGAACTGAACTGACCCTGTTTTACTATGTACAGTAACTTGTTGATGAAGCACCTGCACACGTGGCAGGGAATGATTAGAAAACTGCCTCAGAATCCTAGTTTCTGTCCAAGTCTGTGCCATTACTCTCTTTCTGGTTTCTTTTTCTAACAAATTTGAATGGGATTTTTTTTTTCACTACAGCTACAGATATACTTGATGTGATAAAGTAACCACATCTGTGGTAATTTGAGTCAGTACAGTATGATAACATACTCCTAATGGTGAATATAGTGACTAAATAAATACAGGCATTCCTGTCTGTGTCTGTATGTTACATATACAGTTCAGTCCCCCAAGGTATCCAGTGCATACAGATCACACTAAATGATGCCACATAGGATGTGAGCTGTGAGGTTAGCGCTGATCTTTAAGTGTTCTGACTGCGGTGGGAAAGAAGCTGTTTTTGAAGTGGATGGTTAGATCATGTGGTCTGAAAGGAGGGAACTCGATGTGAAGCTACTAATGGGAATCTCAGAATCTCTCTATCCGTATCTCAGAAATGTGGCCAATTACAAAAGAAATGCCTTCAAGAGTCAGACCTTTGCAGCTAGTGAGGAGAGAGAGGAGAGAGAGGAGCAAGCCTGTCTGAATTACACCATAGGGCAAGATCATCTTTGTTTCTAAATTGAGATTATGTCTGACAAGTAGTTGTGGCATCGGGACAAAATACTGCCGTCCAATAAACATTTGAACAGACCCTGGCAGAAGGCTCATGGCTCTTTGTTTGTTTGATCAGACGTTTTAATAATTTGTTTAACACAATATCCAAAAAATCTAAATCAGGCTGCAAAGCGCGGTTTCAAATAAAATAGTAACAGCGAAGTTTTGTTTGTACCACTAATGTGCAAGCATCATAATTGAGAGGAAGACTAAATAGCATTTTATTCTTGCTATTTTTCAGATCGAGGCTGGATAAATTCTATGTCAGGATTTGTATTGTTCACCAAGAAACAAGTTCATTAAAGTTAATTGTTAGTGATTAGACCCCTGATGGATGCTGGTAAACAGACATTTTTTGCTAAAGCCTCTTTCCGCTCTTTCTTTTCGCATTATTTCTGTGTCTTGTTCATTTGCTGTAGCTTTGTTACTCGAAGTATGTGAAATAAAGTAGGTCAGTGGGACTTTTGTTGAACTATACATATTTTCCTCAAATAATGTTAGATACTCTTGTACAAAAGACATGTTTTACAAAAACTTATTATGACCCCCTGTCCAGCTGGAGGGAAAAGGAGAACTGGAAAATAACTTCCATTGTTATACTTTAATGACATGCCTTTCTTTTCTCTCTCTCAGCCTCCCAACTACATCACCACCATTGTGGTTCAGGTCCAGTGCACCAATGAGCTGGTTGGCACTGTCATTTTGCACGAAGTGCGCATCGTTGTGAGGGACAGGAATGACAACACTCCTCGCTTCCAGCAGCCACGCTACTATGTCGCAGTAAACGAGGTAAGGAAACAACTTCTGTCACCAGTTCAGCACGATTTGTGACTCAAAACAATATTTGCACAATTTGAATGTTGATGTTGCATCTTTTCATTCTTTTTACAAAAGTTAACTGGCGCAGGCTATGTATTGGGTTCCACCCATTCATCCCCAGGTGCTCATATTAGATCCAGAAGGGAGGGCCTCGTTCTGGGCCTTGATTCTGTCTGTCAGAATCAATTTATACGCTCACTGGGTTCACCAAAGTCTGAGATTTCCAAATCCCACACAGAGTTCCTGAAGAATCGTCCACTTAGGTTTAACTTTTTTCCCCCACACTGAAGCTACCAAGAAATACATTTTTATTGCAGCAGGTGCTACTTGTCTGAGGTCAAAAAGATTTTTTATAAAGGTCAAAAGATTTGTTCAATAGCCTCAACTTTCTGTATTTGACACATGTATTCACTCAAGCTGGCAGGCGAGGGGAGCATATTCTATATTTAGTTATATGTGTATGGACATCCAACGTGCATTGCCTGCAGTGGCTCATTACAATTCATCAAATCCGCCGACTTTTACTTCGAAGTGTTGTGATTAGAAAGTAATAATTCCCTGTTGAGTTTGAGGCAACTACGACTTTTACCTCTGTTGTTCACACTGTACGTTGTACATTGTATGATTCTTGTCAGACTGTGTTACCATAGCCATATGCAACTGCCTGAACAGTGTAGTGAGTCATTCTACATTGCTGTCAACATCTCCCCTGAACAAGCACTCCTGCCCACTGCCTGGTCCTGTGGACTTTGCTAAAGGCTCTGGGGAGCAGCAGTGGTTCTCATACTTACTTTTTGTTATTCTGTCAGCAGTGTGCGTGAGCCCGCAGACTGCTGCTGACTACAACATTTCCCCTTTTTGATTTTTAGTTTTTATACTAATGGGGTGGAATGGAGAGAGTAAGAGTTATATGCATCGGCTCTCTGCTGTAAGTAGACGTTGTACTGACAGGGGCTGTTTCAGCTGTTGACTTTTTCCCTCTCTCATTTGTCCTGCAGCTCACACCAGTTGGAACAACCATTTTCACTGGCTTCTCAGGAAATAATGGTGCTACAGACATTGACGACGGACCCAATGGACATATAGAGTACAGCATCCTTTACAACCCCAATGACCCGGTATATAGAAAAGTCACACAATGATAAACACCCTCTGCACCACTGTAAATTTCTTCAACAATCATGACTTATTGCTGACGCCCGGGCCTGATTATATCGACCGTTTTTCTCTTTCAGGAGTCTAACAGAACAGTGAGTGTCGCAAACACTCTTTCAGGTCACATCATTCTGGCAGAGAGGCTCAACTATGAGGAGAGAACTCGCTACCTGGTTTTGGTCCAAGCCAATGTAAGTAAGCTTTGTACTGTTCTTTATTTTTTCAGCAGTGACCTTGGAGGTGAAGAACTCGTAATTACCCCTAAACACATACAGTACCTCAGAAAGTGCTTTGTATTGAGCAGCTGTGCTCACATATTTTCATTTGTAGTGCAGGAGTATAAAACTGAAGCACCTATTTTATTTCCACTTCATGAGAGTTTCCACTTCCGGAGTGGGTTTTTAACGCAAGGTTAAAAAAAAATAAAAAATAATAATTTTAGGTTTTACCAGTTGTGAGAGAAATGCTTGCTCCTTTTGACTTATTGGCAAAAAAAAAAACAAGATCTCTCAATTGGGAGTCAGTTGAAGGACATATCACAAGTTGTTTAACTCTCATTTAACTAATACTTATTCATAATTAGAGGACTGAATCCTCCAAGGTTTCATTACAACTTGATGTTTTTTTCCCCATAAAAATTGATTGAAGCTGTCTTTGAGATGTTCTAAGATAAGTGTTTGCAGTCTGCATACACCAGAGCAGATTTGTATTTCCAAGTATATTTAATCATGGCTTTTGCTTGGGGTAGGGGCTTTTCTCCCACACTCTCATGGGGCAGCATGGCCAAGAAAATATCATAAAACATGTAATCCTTTAATGATACCATTAAAGCAGTATGAATTCAAATGAAGGGACCTCTATACTCTTTCTGTGGCCCTTACCCCTAGGCATGTGGCAGCAAATGTTTGTTGACTGAGAGCCACTGCAAAGCCACTGGCCAAGAATTTGATTTCAATTAGAGACCCAAGCTCTGATCTAAGAATTTAACATCTAGATGTTTCAGAGCCTTTTATTGTATGACACCGGAGGGTTTGATTCAACAAAAACATGCAACAATCATCATGATATTATAATCTTGCCCCAGTGACTGCGTAACCTAACCACTTACCTGAACGGGAAGTGGTTAGGTATTACGCTCTAAATCTCCCATTTTATATATAAAGCGATGCAAGGTTATATTTACGTATATGTAGTCTTTTATTGTTTCCCCTTTCTGCATGACAAAAAAAAGCCTCGGTCCTTTAGTCTTGAAAGTGGTCCTCCAGGAAGATTTCATTTTCTTTTAGAAGAGGGACATGAGAGTAGAGAAAGAAGAAGGTGTAATATTTACTAGAAGTCAGTGCTGCTTGTGTCAAGAGTTCAATTACACTGAAATCGCAACTCTTCGAAGTGCTGTGCTCCTCACTTCTTGGGCCACCATTCTGGGAGGCAATACTATCTTTTAGGATAACTGCCGAAAAGATGTGTTTCATTACCAAGAATGATTTCTTGAAGAAGAAAACGAGCGTTTAGTGGAATGTGGAGAAGTAGTGCTGTTCGAACTGCTGGTCCAATGTTAAACATATTACATCTCACATTGAAGTATATAAGCAGGTTGGAGCCTTTGCACCTGATAAACTCTCCATCAGCCGTATACATTTTTCATGTTGGAAAACATAAATGACTTTACACAGTTGACTGAGCAGCATTTGTATTTTAATAAACAAACTTTCTGCTTGGTGATTTTATATCAAAATATGGCAAACCCTTTTTGAGTTGTGGTTTTCTTACTGTATCATGGTAATACATTAATTTATATTTAGTGGTGATGCTGGTCCTGTTCATGGACGTTCCGTGCGAGAGAGACAAACAATTGGTACCTTCACATCCACCTAGGAAGTGTTGAATCTTTAACTTGAAGTTTATGTTCAGCGAGCCAATAGAATGCTTACGTTTTTCTCTACACGGTCAAGTTGAGATTTAAGGAGTGTCTCCTCAGAATTGAGGTGGCATCATGTACACTTGTCGTATTGATGACTGTTCTGTTCCCCTTGGCTAAGATCAATAAACATCTTCAGCGTCAGACATCCAGGACTCCAGCATGTTGCTTCTCACTACATCAACCCTACTGTGATCACACCATGTTCAAATTTCTATAGCTGATATTGTATTGATGCACTGTGTCAATATGCTCTGCAGAAGAATATTTCAATTATAATTAACTAAAGATAAAAAAAAGTCTTTCTACCCTTTTCCTGCAGCCAAACAAATGATGAATAAAAGTCAATTCATGACTGTGAGCTTCCATAACAACCACCAATGCACAATAGGTGCTGAAGAACAGCTGCAGCGATCTTTTAGTGTTTAAACATGTTATATTGATTTTAGCTCCATTGGTGTCTGGCCTCAGTGCACAAAGCAACAGACCTTTTGGGAGCTTGAAGATTGAAAGCATGTGTTCGTCTTTCAGGACCGCGCTCCGTACCCTCCCAACAGACGATCAGCTACCACGACTCTGACTGTGGATGTTCTGGATGGAGACGACCTGGGCCCCATGTTCCTCCCTTGTGTTTTTGTGAACAACACGCGCGACTGCAACCCCCTCACATACCGTGTTTCCATCCCTGAATTTACTGAACCGGTAAGAACCAGGCAGACAGGCAAGTGCAAACACAAGGTCATTGTAACAGAATACCTCCTTTTAATAGTATGTGCATATTTGTGTTTTGCATCTTGTATTACATAGAGGTTGTGTTCACCCAGTGAATCCATGCACATTATGCAGACATCATTCAGATTTGTACAACATTTTCAAATTCATGTTATGATGTTCAACCATGCCACACTTTTTTAAATCACATAATTGTTTGCTTACACCTCGTTTTTACATGCATACCTGGAAGTAGAGTAAGTTTTGCTGGTTTGTCTCAGCATGGCAATTCCAGGGGCATTTTCTGGTCTGTTGGACCGGCAATTAGAGCTGAGGGCTGAGTTGACCTGGGATGACAGCAACACACCACTGGAATTCATAGAGGCAAGACAAAGAGAGAGAGAGAGATGGTGCAGCAGCTTAGAAAATAAGATATAGAGTCTGTGATTAAATTCTTAAAATATATTCACACTTGATCTATTTCATTAAGAATCTACAGTGGATGTGTCACATATTTTTGTGCATGTAAACTCAAGATTAAGAATAATCTGAAGTTAACTGTGCTGAATTTACAAATTTAATTAGGACTAGACTCGCAAATACCTTGATGTCCATTAGGCAGTTGTTACATTAACTTTTTTTTTTTTTTTACATTACTTTTGGTCATTTGTTCAGTTGCCATGAAACTGTAGATGTAAACTTCTCATGACTTACAAAAAAGTTTAGGTTGACAGTTCAACCATATTGCATAGTTCTCAGTTGAGTCGGATTGGACTGGAGCAGTCTGGAGCAGAGTATATATTTGAATGGACCTACTGACTGGGTTAGAGACTGTACAGTTCACTTTTATTTGGAGTTTGCATGTTTTCCCAGATGCCATCACATGGTTTTTCCCTTGGGTGCCCCAGTTCACTGACATGGCATTCGCACCACACAAGTCTATCGACTCAGCACCATCCATCCATTCTCCATACACCGCTTATCCTTGTAGGGTCGCAGGGGGGCTGGAGTCAATCCCAGCTCACTACAAAAAGAGAAAATTTGAAACTCTGAATTGGTCAAAAGTGTATATGCACTTGTCAGCATTTAGCTCTTGGAAGACTAAAAATCCATAATTCATCCATAATTATATAGGCCTATCAGTATAATTATTTCCATTCTCTCCCTCAGTATAAGGCAGTGTATGTGTTAAATGTGAACAAATTACTATGTGGATAGAGCATTTGAGTTTGTTCTGCTGATAAATACTAAAATGTTTTTTGTTAGTTGTTAAAAGTTTGCAGACCAACTTATATCTTCATTGCCAGCAGAAAAATCGAGCCTGATAGAAATTATATGATACGCCTGGCTGAGAATACTGCTTTGAAGCAGTATTAGAGAAAGACTGCCCTGCACTGGGTTAAGAGTGCTGGGCTGTCTTGAACATGGGAATAGAGCTAAAGTGAATGAAACTGCACAAAGGCATAAAATTACATGGAAGGCTGTTATAAAGACTCACATGGGGTTATATATATAGATAGATGGGCAAGACCCATAGAGAAAGTAAAAAAAGGAGCAGCAACTATATAGATATTCAGTACAGTACTCGCTATATGTGTGTGTCTAACAAGAGGTGAGGGCAGCTTTAGTGAATTTAATGTGATTATCCATACTTAACTTTCCCATATGGTGTAAAAATATGACTGATAAGTATGCAGGACCTCATAGCACCAGCCAAACAAGCCTAATATTTTATAATAAAAAAAAAATGTTGGCTTCTTTCTGTGTCTCACTGTTTTCCCCCTGATGTGACAGCGAAGTTACATTTACCCTTTATTGGATCTGTACACACCTACATTGCTTTCATCTCCCTATGACACTTTTTGGTGTTTTCCAAAATATTACTAGTGTTTAAGTCTAATTGAGTCTGTTTCATAACATTTACCTCCCATTCTGTTCCATTTACTTTCCACAAACTGTGCACAATATAATTCTAGATGTGTTTTTTTTATGGCTGGCTTACATCAGCTTTGCAATTTTCAGTCACTTTTTGTTGGTCTCTGATTTTTCTCCATTCTGCAGTGTAACCATTATGCAAACATCTGTCCACAGGGAGATTTGTCTTCTCATAATTGATGAGTATATTGTAATTAATCACAATGGCGAGACAGGCATTATTAAGTTGATCTGTATTTATTTTTTTACCCAGGGGGGATATAATGTGGGCTCTGGAGTCCCCTGGATAATGACTGCTGGAGGAGGGTATTATAGCTAATCATCATTGTGCAGAGCTAGGGGGATTTGATTTAGCGCACCTCCAGACATTGTAAAAGCGAGAGGGCTGGTTAGGGAGGGGTGTAAGGATTACTCCAGAGCTGAGGGATATAAATATACCCCCTCGGGGAGGGATTCTTCCTGCCAGAGAGCTGTTAGCCATGTGCCTGTCTCTGCAAGTTCGCCACAGGCTACTTAGCATACTCACACATACTGTATCAACCATATGGAGGCATTTTGCATAAGGAGAGGTTTTCATAAATGTGATGTGCTAGACATATTCACTTAGCCATATGTTGGCACAAAAGTGTAGGAAGGAAGAGCTGGCTGGGTAATTAGGAATAATGGAGTATGCGTGAGCAAGTAGCCTACAGTTACAAAAACATGTCGTCCTTGATGTGCAAATCTGAGTCATGTTTGAAAGTGTTCTGATGAGAAATCGATCTAATAGGTCTGGTAATTCAATTTGATACCCTAATAATTGGCCAGTGGACTGTGGATTATGCTGAGGCACAGGCTTTCATCAGGAATTTTGGCGATTCAGTGGATATTAGAAATTTATTTTTAGATTTACAAATGCTTACAGTGAATGCCTGGCAGCCGTCTTTTGAATTATACAGCAAGACACCACCACTGCTGATCATGGGTAGCAGGGCAGGTATACACACACGGAGCAACAGTGGGCCTGCTTCACCTGGCTGATCACCACACACACATCTAACAACCTTCCTCCCTCACTCCCTCAGCTCCCCTCTCTTATTATCCTTGTCTATAAAGGTAATAAACACACACTCGCATACATGATCTATTTATAAAATTATTGTGTCTGAACTGACCCTGTTGCCAGTTCTTGCAGCTATGCCCACAGGGAATCTGCCCACTCCCTCTGATCAGCCACTCTGTACCTGACACACATATGTTTGAGGCCACCTCTAATGGCAGGTGGTACTCACGAAACAGAATATTTCATAATTCTCAGTGTCTACCATCCCCTGCCTGGAGTCAAGGCCTCACAGCTCAGAGGAATGTCAATTCGATGTGCCCTCACTCCTTTAATTAGCTGTCAATTAGCGCAAATGAGTAAACTCTTCGCCTAATTAAGCAAAGCCACCAGGCAGCACACATATACGGGCAATTGTGTAAGCAGCATGAAAAAACACAGCTAACAAACTCACTCTGTAACACGAGTGTTGCTTAATGATCACATTGAGACATGCTGTGTTCAGGGTGAGGTGGAAAATTGTTTTGCTGAATCATGTTTTATTCTATGCACAAATATAGCTTATAGGCCATGTGCCAGACAGGTACATGTGGGACATAAATCCACTTAGCCCATTTCTTAGTTTTAGTTTTACACCTCAGTGTCACAACTACACTGTACAAATATACCGTGACACAAGCACTTACCTTTTAGGACTTTGAATGTTTCTAATATTCTAGCATCTTATGTTAGCTTCTGTGGATTCATTACAGTTAGTTAGTTACTGATTTTCAAGTGAACAGAACATGCCGTTGTAGTTACTTTTTAGACTTTAAATTAAGACTTTCCATTTAAAACATAGGAAGAGTTTATAAAATATAAGATATCATATGTTGTTAAAGAGTTAACCACTCAACACTGTATCTAAGTATAGCAGGAACAAACAGTCAGTCAGTCAGTTCTGCTTGATAATGTTCTAATAATGTAATGGTAATGGTTTTACAAATTTCTTCACTGCTTTTGTTTTCATTTATTTTGATAACTTAAAATATTTTCTAATCATTTTGAAGTTGAGCCTAGTGTTTGGACAAAATCGTCAAGGTGTCACTTTGGGCTCCTGATAACTGTGATGAATGTTTCTCATTAGTATCTGAAATTTTCCCAAACCAAACAACCAATTAAATAATCAAGAAAATAATCACCATAATGACAATAATTAGTTGCAGTCATATTTTGTTAAAAATTAGCTTCATGTTAATGATCTACAGATGGAAAATAATCTTCACACTTAATTCATGAGTAATAATAATGTAATCATGTAATGATTTGATGGTGTAACACTGAGACAGTGCATTTTTTGAATGCAGTACTTTCCAAAAAATATAAGTATAAAATCCCCTCATTATAGATGTTTGTGCCTAAGCAACAGCACAACTTTTACTTGTAATGGGATATTTTATCAGTGTGTTATTACTACTTTTAATTAAGTCAAAGGTCCAAATGCTTTCTCGACCAGTGGCATTTTTAGACTTGGGATTTTCTACACTTTTCCAGCCAACTGGTTTAACAGATAAGACTTAATCTTATGATGAAGTTTAGTTGGCCTTTTATTTTCACACTTCACAGCAAAAGTAGGTAGATAAGAATTCTTGTTGTTCATTATAACTCACTCTGCTGCCCTTCCCCTCGTGTCTGTACTCTGCACCTAGATGCATTAATATTTCAAGCATTTGGATTTTTCTGAATTTTACCTTCTCTACTCTCAGCTTTTCAGGCTTTTTATGTTTTCTTTTTCTTTTTGTTGTTGTTTTTTTTGCTGTTATTCATGTGAAGCGAGTCGGCAGCGGCCCACTGCTGGCTGCCTCAGTGTTTAAACAGTGATAAAGACACAAACATAAACAGTAAGCCGGTGGACAGAACTCAACAGCCACACAGAACAAATAAAACAATAAAACTGTTCTGTTTACTGACCCTGTCACCAGCCCAACAATCAGCCTGACATCCTGAATAGCTACGCCTTGTTTAGCAGACAATCTCCTTTTTAACCTACCTGTTATGTTCGTTTCACAGGAACAGCCATGATGTTCGTGGGGTCAATTTGACCCGGCACATGTTTAATTATCAAAATCACAAATCAAAAAATCCTAATAAAGTTTTTTATATATCATTACTAGCTCCATTACTAACAATTCCATCAATATTTGGTGCAATGGTGTATTTTACCTCTGCCAGATAATGGTTTAGTTAGAATAATTCACTCGTTTTTCATAAAAATACAAACTTTAAAAGGGTCAATTTGACCCACAACATAACAGGAGGGTTAAGATGTATTTACAGCTTTATAACACTTGAATTCCTGTCTCTGCATAATGGTTCACTCACAGTTATTCTAAGAGACAGTATCTGCTCTAATATAAGTTGTAGCGACACCATTAATAGAAAAAAAGCATTTGTGTCAGTTTATCTTGCTGTGTTGTTGACTGACTCTCCAACCTGTTGTTGCAGAGCAAACTTAACCCACTAAATGTGACCCCTCCAATCCGGGCAGTGGACATGGACAGAAACATACAGCCCCCTTCAGACAGGCCTGGCATTCTTTACTACATCTTGGTTGGTAGGTTCATCACCTTAAACTCCACTGATTTCACACATTCAGTGTTCTTTGAATCAGTTGGTGTTGATTTGAGCTGTGAATCCACATCACAATTCCTATTCATTATTGCAGGTCATCCAGTTACATATCCTGAGTATTTCTCCCTGAATAGAACCACTGCAGAGCTGCGGGTGCTTCAGCCTATCAGCAGGGACTTGTATCAAAGGTTCACACTCATCATCAAGGTAAACAACAAAAAAGAAAAATCTATTTTAATTACTCATACCTCATTTGTTGAGACATCTCTGGATTTATTTTATTAAAGGTTACAAGATATCTCCTCTATTGAGAGCAAGATTTCCTGTGTCACTTTTAATTAAGCTTAAAGCCGCCACAAAAAAAAAATCTGTTCAGTTCTTTTGTAATGAAAGGGTGCGAATCGGCTGAACAGATTACAGAATTACAGCAAACAAAAAATGAATCTGTCAGTGCTGGTAAATCTCAATCCTGCAAGGGTGATGAAACAAAACATGCATAAATTACATCTCCTGAATGAGATGGAGACCGATTATCTTTATCAGAGTTCAGCCCAAGGTAGAGTATTGATTACTCCTCCGCTCCTGCCTTAGAAAAACAAGGTTGTTTGATTACATGTCTCAATTCAGTCTTAATATTTTTGGTTTACTTGTGCCACATCAAGTTTTACTCGTATCTCGGTAACTTTAGCCTGCACCCTTACCTGCTTCACATAGATAACCTCAGTCCTGAAGACCATTAACCTTATCTGTAGCTGCTTTGGAGATGGGGGTGAAAAAGATATTATGATTTATGGACTTAGCAGGAGGATGGGCTGCTGCACTGTCATGAATCCTAATTTAGAGCAGAGTCAGGTATTGCCTCGGTGCTGCTGGTGCAGAGCAGCAGTGCAGATGAACTTTCCATCCACCCGTCACTAACCTCTAGACACCTCTGAGCGCTGTGTAACCTGCTGTTTACCAGGATAGCTGGGGAGCAGGGGAGATGAGAGGAAGTACTGATTTCCACAAGAGGAAGGGGAGATTGATCGTATGAGGGGCATTTTGCATGTCTTGAGAGGATTGTGCATAGCTAGAGGAAGGGGAGACAGTTCAAAGGGGAGCAGGAAAAGACCATGATAGATAGATAGATCTGTGTGGAAGATGGTGGGAGCCTTATCTACCTGATTCATAGAGGCAGAGGAGCCATTGCTTTGGGATTCACAGGAAGAGGAAAGTGAGAATTAGACTTTGGTATCTTGAGAGTGCTCAAATGCAGCACAGTAAGTGGTCTACATAGCTAATCCTTGAGGGGATACAAAGCTAATCTCCAGCATATTTTGTGAAACACATCTGTTGTTCTTCAAAAGTCATCACTGATCCTGATGGAGCCATAACCACCAAGATGATGAGGATGAAATGAAGACGAGTGACAGAGGCAGACGAAGGTGGAGAGAGCGAGTGTGGTTAAATTGAAAAAAAGACAGCGAAGAGCTGCAGTATGACACTTTAAGGATGATGGAGTCACAACAAGACAATCAAGACTGAGTGATAAACAGTGACTTTTGGTAGCAGCCAATCTCCTGCAGGCCTGTGTGTTGTTGCAATGGAGCGCAGGTCATTTAGCACTGCCTCCAAGTAATAGGGAGGCCGCTAAAGAGCTAAATCACATGGGAACACTGTAATCCTAACCCCCCGTCTTTTCTCTCTCAGACAAAAATGTTTGCGAGATTGTCGAGAAAAAGAGAGAACATCCAGGCGCACGCATTGTCAATCAAATGACAGCACTTTTCCCTCAGGTGTTTAAGTGAGCAGATTGCATCTGTGGGTCAGCGCAGTGTGGGTGTTCCTTATTATCACAAAGATAAGGGAAAATGGTAGAAGATGTTTGGGAAAGATAATGTGGCACAACATTGTGATGGCAATGAAAGTAGGTATGAACCTCAACTGCAGTGAAACGCAGCTGGACGTTGCAAAAAAGTGCGTAGCAGGGGCTGTGCAATTGTAGGGTATACACACAAGACAATAAAAGAAAAATTGCAGAGTTTCTTGGCCCCTGCACTTTTAGTATTTAGCAGTAGAACTACATTCCTCTGTTACAATCGGTATTCTGCAGCACAAGCCCATTGAAATTGAGCTAATGTGCAGAATTAGTTCCAGGTCATGGCTTAAAGTGATGTCTCCTCACTCCCCCTCTCCATCTGTATTTTCAAAGCCTTAATGTTTCTGAAGGGTCCCTGTGTGGGAGGCAATAGTGACACATGTGCTTAGGAGGGGAAAGATTGCACTGACAGCCTGACCACACCACATCCATCTGGTTTGGTCTCACTGGGCTGTTGTAGTCAGATGCAACTTGGGTTACGGTATAGCCTTTTTTTATTTTGGTGCACTGTTTGAATAGCTGAGACAGGATATTATTTGATTTGTGGTAATGTTCCGTGTTACCTGAGCAGTGTTGTCACCCACCGGAAAATGGAGGGGAAGCAATGTTTACGTTCGGTACAGTTGGGTGCGTGCTCCATACATGACACAAACATGAAGAGATTTTGAATGCAGGTGAGTCAATATTTCAGTCATGCATTTTTATTATTTTTTTCAGAGAGTGTTCAGCTCCTGGGATTCATGTGCGAGCTGTGTTGTAACATTTATTATGTCCAGTTATTCTGAATCTTCTAGGATTTTGTAATATTTTATAGATTACCTAAGTCTATTGATTTTATGCAGTAAGAAGGGGGCTGTAAAGAGCATAGCCGGTTTTCCAAAGACTTGATTATTAGAAAGTTCAGCAATTTTTTACTTTGTTGTTGATTCCACGCTTTTCGCAGACTTGCAAGGTCACCTGAGTTTTATTCCATTGGTTTTTGCTGCATGTCTGTTTTTTGAAGAAGGATATAAACATGTTGAAGAGATAAAGTGGGATTTGGTCATATAATTTCCGCACAAGCTTTTAGGCAAGATAGAGGCACTGTACAGGAAGACGCCAAAATAGGTTCGGCTCATTTTGCACAATCAGCAGTGGAGACGGACCAAACTGGAACCAAGTGCTATGTCACTCCTTTATGAGTTAAGTGTTTCATTTTGGCATTGACTCAGATATTTCATTTGAGCCTCCTTCAATCATTGGTCAACCATTTGACAGAGTAGCAAAAGGCACTAATTACTGTCTCCCCCCTACAAATGAGAGTATTTGCGTTAAGTGCCCTGGTAATTACTGTGGCCTAATCCTAAGTGGACCCCTGATTGAATTTAGTCAGTGTAGCTTTTTTGTAATTGAAATGACACTCAGAGATATTGTGCCTTTCTTTCCTCGTGCCTGCACAGGAGTTGGGGCGCCATAGCCCTGAGTGTGTTACTGTCATCATCCAGCTCATTATTAGTGTCTCTTAATATAATTCCAGCAGACTGGGTTTGGTTTTGTGTAATAAATGTATGACTTCTTATGTCTTGCCCATTGTCTTCCAGGCTGAACAGGACAACGGTCACCCCCTCCCAGCCTACGCTGACCTAATTATCGAAATCCTGGATGAAAACAACCAGGCACCATATTTCCAGTTTGCCACCTATCAGGGCTATGTGAGTGAGTCCTCTCCTGTGGGTACGACTATCTCAGCCAGTGCCAACCTCAGTGCTCCCCTGGGAATCATAGCTCTGGATAATGACATTGAAGAGGTAAAGAGAGGAGAGCCTTTGTCATCCTGTGCTCACTATTGCCTACAATTTACACATGTCCTCCCATTCATATAGTATGTGCACACAAACACGAAGCACTTGTGCATAGTGCATTGATTAGATAATATTGATTAAACATCCATGTGTATTCATGGTTTTATGTTGTGTTCTCACAGAAAGTAACACATTCATGACTGTTTTTTCCTGCTTAATTTTTCGTCTTGTAGCTGGATCCTGGTGATACACCTGTAGGTAAAGGGGTTGTTTTGAGATGCAGTGAACACACAAACACACACACATTGTAGTATAGGGATGTCCAGATCAAGTTCAAAATCTAATCTCCTAGACGAGTTTTCTTTTCTGGTAAATATTGAATATCTGCTGATGTCTGGTTTGATCTAATTTCCATGTTTCCTCACATGGTACAGCTGCTCTGTGCACACTTATTATCTTAAAAGTAGGCCTTTTGCATGCAAAAGCCTATGCATTTATATCAGCAAATGGTTCAATTTAGGGATTTGATGGCTTAATAGCTCTGCATTAAATCTGCATTACAGCTTTAATTGGTTTCTTACAGTATTTGGTTTAGTGTCCTCGAGTGTTTTGAGAAAGAAGGGTTGGTGTGGAGTTGAGGCAGGATTTAGGCAGTTGCAATCCACATGGGGATTAAATGCATTTGTTTAGTTTTGTTTGTTTGGTGTGCCTGAAAATCACAGGCTTTGCCCTCTGTGGCAAGTTGTCAGTGTGGATATTTATAATTAAAGCTGATGTCCGCTGTTTTTCTCACTATGCTTCACATTAGAGAGTGGTATATTGACACCCTGGAATGGCTTTCCCTGCCATACATTACGCGCAATAAACAAACAATGGATATAGTTTATATGGCTGATAGTGAAAAGCCTTGATCAGCTTGATTCCTGCTTCTGCTAATTGACTCGGGACATCCCTACTGTGAATGCATGCATCACAATGTGAAAAGTAAAAACAAACTGAGTGCACTCATCACTGCTGGAGATATTGTTACTCTGCTTTGGAGAAAAAAAAACTGTGAGCCCTCCAGTGTGTTCACAACTGCAGAAATTATGTTTTGTGTTCAATTTTTTTTTTTTAAACAATAAATTAAACACAAGGCAGTTCTCCGGTAATGATGGGTCTGTACATAGATTAATCTAGCTGATGTGCTGATTTTTTATCCTAATGGGAGTGTGTGTTTGGAGTGTTTTGCTGTGTTGTGTTCTCCTTCTTTATATGCAGATGAATGTTTTTACTGTGGTTTCTGCAGTTACGTAAGACAAAACTCATGCAATTATTCTCTTTGAATGCCAAGTTCACTCTTTCAAAAGGATTTGTTATTTTATGGTTTGATTCTTGTGTGTAAAGCTGGATGAAAGGATGGGGGGGGGGGGG
>OMNW01013798.1:134660-145208 GCA_900303245.1 Selene dorsalis
GGGGGGTGACACATTTAACCAACATTGTGATTATTTGGGTTCATGTTTGTGTGCATTCACCCACCACAGTGTATAACGCTTTAATAACTAAACACCACTAATGGAGTTACAGTTAAATTAAAGAAAAACACTCTGTCACACACACATGACCAAAACTAATGACCACTACCGTTGGTTCATCTTTCAAAATATCCTTTTACTAAGT
Organism: Selene dorsalis; assembly: GCA_900303245.1. Classification (NCBI taxonomy): domain Eukaryota; kingdom Metazoa; phylum Chordata; class Actinopteri; order Carangiformes; family Carangidae; genus Selene; species Selene dorsalis. Next base: position 134,866 of record OMNW01013798.1, read on the forward strand.
CTTTGGAGGAAATTAACAAATCAAAATGGAGTGGAAACAGAGATAACAAAATCAATAAGCCACTCACTCCTGATGTTTACCAAACTCTCTTAAGAGGACTTATTGACAGACGTGAATCGAAGCCGACTGGATGGACCACACTGGCCTCCAGGTTTATTTGTTAACACAGTCAAACAGCAGTGACGTAAATGTCTAAATGGCTCTTTTTAAAAAAAATGTTTTCAAGCTTGTTTGTTATCTGGGTACCCTAATTAAAAGCTGTAAAATCCATATACATATATTTTTACAACTGTTAATGTGCTCACTGTTTTTCACCCAATAAGGAACGAGGATAGTAAGGGGCCTATGTTGTTTCAGCAGAAGCCATTTCCCATCTTCCTTTCCTTATTTATATAAACACACTCAAAAAGACATTGATTTCAGGTTCCATCTTCAGCTCCTTTTCCACTGTTTTCTGAAGAGAGAAGCAAGACCTGCCAACAGAATACTCTTTCAACTATTTTGCAGATCAAAATGTACTGTTTGCTGAGGCCTTGGTTAGAAAATTATGAAACGCTCATGTCGTCATGGTAACATACGTTTCTTGTTGTTTTTGTTTTGTTTTGTTTTGGTGTTTCTTTCTGCTGGAAGACGAAAGACCCAATGCTGAAGATTACACTGAATGACTACACCACAATCTTCGGCTTGACCCCGACTGGGATAATCCGCCATCTGAGGCTCCTCAAACCCGTGGACCGGGAGAAGCAGATGGCCTATACTTTAACGGTAGGCCTCAGACTTGATGCAGCTATTTGCAAGACAGTACTAAAGCCCTGTGACCTACATCTCCCATTTTGTGTATATTAATAGAAGTCACAGGTTAGCTCTATACCAAGAGGCAATTGCAGACGAAAAGCTGACCTGACACTTCTAGAACAATATGACCTTTATCAGTGGTCGGACAGCGGTGAAGTACAACAGTCTGTTCACTTAGATTTACACATTCACATCCAAAGGTGAATCAGAAGCACATTAGACCTCTATCGTTTTGTTTGTTTAGCTGAAAAAATAAATACGACCTTTGCGTAACTTTATTTACTCATTAACCTTATTATTTCGTCTAAATGTTGTGAATGTGTAATTCTGATGCTAACAAAGATTTATAGTATTGTAAAAACCTGAATCTTATTTTGGCTTCCTTCTGTTGTTGTAGCATTTCTCTAGTTGCTCGTGCCTCAGCTGTGGATGAGATGTTTCCATGCTTGCTTGTTTGTCTGTGTGAAGGATTTTGCAAAAAGTGCTGAAATAATTTGCACCAAACTTGGTTTAGGGATGGGACGCAGATGGAATGGCTCATTAAACTTTGGTGCCAGTCTTGTTGGAACATTTTGTACTAGTCGCCTTAACAGTGTGAAAGAGAGGATTTTAGACATGTTGTCAAGTTTTCAAAGGATAATGTTTGAATCATGAGATTTATGAGTTTGTACAGTTTTGTACACCAAGATAATAATCCACATCTTTTGGAAGAAAATATTTATCCCGGGCAGAGGTATGCACTGTTGCCATTCAACTGTTGCTTATGATTTGCTTGTTACATCTCTGTGCAAAGTTTTGAAACTGGCCAAGTTTGGAATTTGACATTTGAAGAGACCTTTTCACTTTCTTGCCGTAGATGGAAATACTGATACCACCCCCACATCTATCAATGAATATCAAGCTATAGTTTAGTTTAGTATACTCTAAATATAAAAAAAAAAAAAAACAGTTACAAAAGCCTGCCTTGGTGAGTCCAAAAGCAATAAAATCCACATAGCAGAATCTCTAAAGCTTGATCTCGCAAAATAAATCGACATATTTCCGAAATGTTGATCTATTCCTTCTGAAAGAACATGTGTATATATAATCCATACAGTTTCACCGAACTCCTCCACTGCCTTCAAGTCCCATTAGGATTCTGAAGTAGGTTACTCATAATGTTTCTGATGTTTTATTGAACTTTTTACTGTATGTTTGATGTTTTTCAGTTAAAGTGTTCAGGTTTCTGTTTTACTGATGTTACATTGACAACAGCCTGGTTCACCAAAGTAACTTGTTTTCTTGTAACTTGCTCAGTGGGATGGCAGCATCTTGGGATATAAAGCAGCTCTTTCAATCAAGGGGGGAATTCCTTTGGATTAGAGAACATCAGCAAATCAGCACTGAGCTCTGTGGGAACGGCTCCCCGGAGAGATTCTGAACACGGATGATTCTGTTCACTGTTGGTTCTGATTTAATGCTGACATTGGTTGGACTGTGAGGGGTGCTTTGCACAGTAGAGTTAGCAATTTATGAGGATTTGATGTGTGTATTGCGTGTGTCCAGCGTTGATGCTTTTCATGCTGTATACAGTTCATCCAGTGCAGATCTCTCTGTGGATCAGAGTATGAGGAACTCACACACTGGTTCTTTGTCTTCTGCAGAAGTGCTCAGAAAGCTTTCAAACTCAAGATCCATTGACTACACATTATAGTGAATGCTGACAATGCGCCTCCCCTTTGCAGTGGTGACTGCTCAATATGGTGCATTTTTAGATTTCCATGGCTCCCTCAGCTCTTTAAAATGTTCCCTGCATTCACTGTCAGATATAAAGGAGAAATTTCCTTCCTGTATCATCAGCATCATTGTCCTGTCTATCTCGCTGAAACATCCCCCACGTCACTGCTTCCATGCAGAATAAAAGACCTTTATTTACTGGTGGTGCTACTATTTTAGCAGTTGTTGTTGAACTTGTTTCCCCAAAGACCTGTAGTACATTAAATGCTTTAACAACAGCCTCTGACTTAGATGGATTCGTCCTACATGAGAACATCAGTCTGTACTTGGATCAGAGTTTGACTCACACTATTCATCAACTGTGTCTCTAGTTAATGTTGTACAAGCTAACAAAGTGAGCTAACAGGATCCAACCAAATTTTTCAGCTGTCCATCTGACAGACTTAACTTTTACTTTGATCAACACAGCTGCCAGATCAACTCCAGTTTTTATCACCGTTTATCTGAGTTGATTCAAAATTTAATTATTTTTCTTTTACATGTGTAACCAGAATGAGTTTGAATTATTATGAGTACTGCCAAAACACATCTAATTCTGTGCCTGAACGAATTCTGATGGAGGACACTGACAGAGGACTGTAAGCTTCTGCTAACATGCTGTTTTCACCACGCCACTGGTTTTGACAAGTTGTAAGACAAATTAAACATGATTGAACCAAATCAATAAAATTCAAAAACACAATGACTCATTACGCTTAGCATAAAAAGTCTGCACTGACATTTCAATGTATGCAATTGTATCCAAATCTTACATATGACCAGTTTAATGCATGAGTCAGTACGATCGGATCAAAACACGAGTCAGGTGTTTTCTCTCGACACTTATCTGTGAGGCTAGACATGACATCTCACAGAAATGATCCTAAATGAGTATTTTATCATATGTCACAAGTAAATGCTTTGAGTCCTTGATTTAAAGCATGTTAACATTATGTTTCCTAGATAAATGAAAAGAGGCTTTGAAGGTCATGCTTTTATTTTTATGGAGATAATGTTGTTTCAAAGATTGCTATAGAGAGAAATCTTGTCTTTTCATAAAGGCTTGCCTCAAATTAATTTTATAATTAATCTGCATATCCTGGACTGGTAGGAAAGATTGCACTCAGATCCAATTTAGATAAATATCTGCTTTGAAGGATTATTGTGTGTATGTTTTGTTTTGGTTTCCTCCTATCAGAGAAAGAGGAGGAAAGGGACAAGGAAGCAGGCTTGACATATGTTCAGTGTGTGCAAAGATGTATGTCAGTATTTGCACATGGGTATAAGTATGGATTGCTTGTGCATACAGTACTGATGACTCAATATATCCAAATCTGCTTTCACCCTTGGCTCCCGAACATTGCTTAGTGTCTCTGTCTCAGGGCTGGCTGCGGAACAGATGCTCTGTTTGATGGGAGAGGAAATAGGTGCTGTTGTATGTTATCTTGTGTGTCTGGGTTCCCTTTACTCTGAGTGTTTAGCCCTCCAAACCCTCCTGATGTACAGTGTAACCAAAAAGATATGTTATTTCCATTTTAGTGCTAATGCAGATTTTCGAAAAAAGCAATTTCTCCCACAGAAACGTGTATTTCTTGCTGCTGCCACAGCAGTAGTTTAGATCTCCTCTTCCCTGAACTTCAATTGTTGTTTAGCTCAGTCCATTTTCTTTCTCTGTTGCCAAGTACTTGAGATCAGAGCTGCCTGTGACAAATAAACATGCAGTTTGCTCTGTTCGCAAATTGTCCTTGGGGCAAGCTTTATACAAGCCCCTTCTCCTTATCTCTTTAAAGGCTTTTTTAATGTTAAAGGAATGAGAAATGAATGTATACAAGGGCTAAGTGTTGGTGACTTTGTTGTGGTGAGAGAACCATGTTGACGTTTGACATGTTCTCTTATAAAAACACACAAAAAAATCTTGAATTCAAAAGAGAATAAAATCAGATCTCTGTGGTTTATCTCAAAAAATGGACTTTGTTTACTTGTCTGTGTGTTTACAGATGGTGGCGTCAGATGGTGTCCAGCAGAGCAGCCCAGTAACTGTCAACATCCTGGTCCTTGATGCCAATGACAACACACCCACATTTGCTGAGGTCTCCTACAGTGTGGAAGTCTTTACAGACATGCAGCCGGGAGAGACGGTGCTACAGGTAATCAATCCAGCGATCGTGCTCTCGCCGCCCTCCTTCTCTTTTAGTGTCCTGCTTTGGCACTCTGCTTTACGCCTCCGTCTTTGTCGCCATCACACAGAATCTCTCACACACACGCTCTTTCATGCTGAAAGCAAATAACCACAACAATCCAGAGCATTGTGATGACAGGCAAACCCCTGGAACAGTTCCCGTCATCTCATCTGCAGTCAGTACAGAGGAGTCAGTGAGAATGTTTTTATCTCTGTCCTCAGTGCACAGACCAGGGGAACCTTTTACCCAGTAGATCATCCACTGTCATGACTGCTGCTAATTCTTTGTGCTAGACATAATGATGACCATTTATCAATCCTTCCACTTCAATAAAAATGGTTAGGCTATTTAAAAATAGTATTTTGTCCTCCTTATTTAGTGTGTTTCGTTCGTTTTTGTTGATAAGGAACATTGTTTGTTTTGATTAAATTAGTATACTGGCTTAAAATGTCATGGCTTCCTTTTTGTCTGTCAGGCAAGCATGCATAAACATGCTAATGTAAACTGAAGAGAACAAATACAGAACATGTGTGAGGACATGCACAGGTGTATTTACATGCACTGACAGTCTTTAAAATGGAAATCCCCAATCCCATTCTGCTGTATCTGTTAATGCGCATGCTTGTCTCTCATTTGATAGTCTAAACATGATCTTTTTATCTTTCAACTGATCTGTCCTCTCAAGCCTCTCCAAAAAATGTCAGACTGAAAAGGTCAAGTTTAATCTGTCTTAAAAACCTGCCGTTTCACCCTCCCCAAAATGAGGCCAGGGGTCACAGAGTGTCTGGTATGACCGCTTAACCGATTTTTATAAGCCGTTTATGAGAGCTGCAGGCTCCCTGAGGATGCTGCTGCTTATTTGATGCTACAGCTTTTACTTCAACGTCAGGAGCATGAAAAAGGAGGTCTGGATAGCTTGGATTAAAGTTTGAAGGCCTAAAAGATATTAAGCCAACTACACCACAAGGGCTCATAATTACAAGCAGCGGGATGCCCTAAATTAATTGGCTTGAAGGAAATGGTGGTTTCCTAATTCATTTTTGTAACAGAGCAGGGAAGACATTATATATTTATATATTGCACTTCTTATCTTTCTTCAAAATAAAAACTGTCCTGCAGCTGTCTTTCCACAACATTGTAATCAATCTCATATGAAAAGCATAGAAGAAGCATGGCATAGAATTCCAAACTTCATTGATCATTAAGGTCACCAAACTGCAATTACAACTTGTGAGGAAAATGCTGCCAGCAGAAAAAAAGTCAGAATATAGCCTCGGCCTTTCATCTTGACCATACATGAAACAAACTTTGTGTATCCGTTAGATAATAATAGGCTCCCAAAATGGATTCAAGGTTGGCAAGTTGACTGAAGTCTGTCACGGCCTCCCACTAAGACACATTTACTGCTTGACTGGTTCAGTGAGCATGTTGCTTGCAGCTCCTGCAGAACTCCCCCTGTAAGAGTACAGATGCACATTTGTATATTTAGACTGTATAATGTTGTTTGTTTGTATAATATGGATCTGTCCCTTTTTCCCAGTTAACAGCAGCAGATGCTGATGAGGGACTGAATGGTCTGGTGACCTATGAGATACTGGCTGGTGCCCAGGGAGATTTCATTATTAGTAATCGCACCGGACGCATCACTGTGGCACCTGGTGTCACTCTAACCGTGGGGCGATCTTACGCACTGACTGTCAAGGCCTCTGACAATGCACCAGAGACCCAGAGAAGGTACACAAGCCATCTGTGCTCACTACATTCTTGTGTGGGTGTGTGTGTGTTTTTCTATTCTGAACAGAAGATTGCTACACTAGCAGAATGAATGGTTTATTATTTAAATGCCATAAATGTGTGATTGATGTGATAGCAGTGCATTACTATTTTATAAAGAGCCAATTTGTTTCTAAGATGTTTCAGAAACCAGTTTCATTTCGTATGTCTCCACTTGGTCGGAGTGGGCTAGAGCACACAGCATGTGTTGCTGTAAAAGTCTTATTTAATTCAATATTTGCTCATAGTCATTCACAATTTAGTTTCTGAATGCCACAGAAAGTCTTCTCCCTGCTGAATTATGGAGAAAAAACATTTCTAACAAACTGCTGGGACTCAAAAAACAGATGGCCTTGTTTCATCTAACAGTAAAATTCTGGTATGACATGCGTCATACATCATCTCCTCTTTATCTCATGATCAAAAAGAAGATAATTCATTCTGTGTAAGAGCCAGATATCTCAGATCTCAGATCAAACTATTTTACATACTTGAGTGTGGAAACAGGTGATCACTTTGGTTTCATCAAGCAAAACAAAGACATGTACACATAGAATGACCCAGACTCAGACGAGCTACAGATAAACACAGTGACACAATGTACTACACAAAACATTTTTGTTTTTTTTGTTGTTGTTTCAGATGTACAATTATCTTCAAGTACATTGGTTGTCAGTTCCATTTTGATGTGTTCTGCTGTAAAGAGCTGTGAACAAGCAGGCTGATTTTAAGCGAGCTGATTCTACACTTACGAACAAATCATCAATGAGCAGATAAAGATCCCACTTAAAAGAAATGTGACTAAAGCCTTTATTTGTTTTTTTTTTTTTTCTCTTGCAATCAAAAGATTTTGGTATAGGATGATGCATCATGAACAGTTTTCACCATGCTGTGGGCAAAGCTCTTCAGCAGAGCTCAACAGGTTGTCAAGGAGAAGCTGATGCTGTCAGTGGGCTGACATGTGCTTTTCTATCCACCAGGAGCTCCATCACAACAGTGTACATTGAGGTTTTACCACCCAACAACCAGAGCCCCCCGCGCTTCCCTCTCCGCACTTACAGTTTGGAAATCAGTGAGGCCATGAGGATTGGAGCCATTCTGCTCAATCTGCAAGTGAGTCACAAAAAACCCACACCCACTCACCCTATCAAAAGGCATGTGCAATTTAATGAGACACTTGGTATGATTCTGCAGTTCTTAACCTGATGAAATTTTTAGCACATTATTGAATTATGTTGCAACACAATCAACACATTTTTAGTTCTGCCAGGGAGCTTGTGTTTTCACCTGTGTCGGTTTATTTATCAGCAGGATTATGCCAAACGTGCTGAACTTATTTGCACCAAACTTGCTGGAGAGATGGGGCGTTGGTTAGAGAACAACAAATTTTAGAAAAAATCTGAAATGAAATGTTAACTAAAAAATGTATATATCTTTTCACTGAAGTGTGGTGTATTGTTTGACTTTGGTCTTGGCAGAGGTCCTTGCTTGCTCATTGCCCTGTTGTCTCTCTCCAGCATATAGCCTGCTCACTTTCACTCAAATCTAGCATCCTTGTTGTTTAGCTATCATATCTCATAGCCTTCAGCTTTCATGGTGCTGTATGACCTTCAAGCTCCTGATTTTTTTTTATTATTTTCTTTCCCCAGGCCACAGACAGAGAAAATGACCCTATCACGTACCGAATTGTGAGTGGGGATTCCCAGAATGTCTTCAACCTCTCTGAGACGTAAGTTTAGACATTGTTCAAATTCAGGCACTACAGGTACAACTCTATAGTTTGTTGGTGTGAATGAGTTTGTCTGTCCCATTTTTGGTGTGCCACACATTTCACCCAAACTCTTCTGCAAAGACATTTGTCAAACAGTGACATTTGTTTGAATGTTTGTTGAGGTTTTTGACCAACAAGATAAGGATTTTGTAGACAGTTGAATAAGGTTTTATGAAAAGCCTTATTGAGCTTATGATCTGAGAAACTCAAGCAAATGGACAAGTCGGCTATGAAAGTCTTTAATAAACAACTCGACTCAGTCAACTCAGCTATGAAATTCTTTGATAAGCTTTTGTGTTTCATGTTGTTCTCTCAAGCCAAAAGACGTGAGTTGTTATGTGCAGGCGCAGTGTTTCCTTTATTGTCATGGCCCCAGAAGAGTTGGGCAGACCAGGGCAGGGTCTGACTATCATCATTAGCCTTTCTCTCATGATATTGATTTGCCAGAGTGAGAGGTGATGATAGTGAAAAAGGAATGCGAGGAGAGGAGTGGGAAGATGCAGTTTTGATGTTATTGAGTAGTAATAGTAGTAGTACTACTGACTTGCCAGTTGTTAGTTTTGGGGTGATTTATTTGCCAATATATCTTTGTTGATGAACAATGTCTGATCCATACTAGTTGGTACTACTAAGAATCCCATCAAGCCTAGCTGAAAAGGAACCCATTTACACTCACTAGCTGCCTCAGCTATTTGTGACCATGATTACAATAGTCTACTCAACTGAACTTTATGTTTGTAAAGCAAAAAAATCACAAATTTGCCTGAATGTGATGCACAGTCTTTGTAGAATGCAACCTTTCATTTGAAGTAAGAAAACTCTCAACCACAAAAAAAAAAAATACTCAGAAAGAGGACACTGACCAAATATCTCCTTCACAAAAGGTAAACATGCATTATATCATCGACTGAAACAGCACTGAAATAACATAATGGACAAGAAAAATAACAATATTAGGTAAATGGAGAGCAGATATTTGGATGTATCCACAAAATTTCAAGCCACTATGTGCAGCCAATGACTAAGTGGCAAGATGAGGTGAGAACCACAAGTTTTGTACATTTAGCAGCAAAATACCATTCAATGTCTTTCATGTTCTTCTGTTTGAGCAAAAATAAAACATGAATTTATACCAGACCAGGGCAATTAGGTCAGAGCTACGAGAAGCTGGTATTCAGCTCTTTGGAAATACATGGAATCAAGTTTTATTTGATGGCTGGAGTTTGGTTCTGCGCATGTCCTGTCTCCTCTTGTACTCCGGCTCTGGCCTCCTCGCAGTCTTTCTGCCATCTTAAAGAAGCCCGGACATGAAACACAAAGACAAACACCTTCCATCTTATAATCGACTTTGCCATTTAAAAATCCCATTTCCATCAATTACTGCTGGGGAGCAAAGACAAGACATAAAATATTAAAGTGGTCTGTGGTTTTTACCTTCCCTTAAATACACAAACAAATATGGAGAGAGGAGGCATTGTGAGACTGAAATGCAGGACCATGCCAGACACATTTCTCACTAATTTATTAAAACCTCTTTTGTGTGCGTCCTCAGGCTCCCAGATATGCAAGAACAAGCTGTGTTGCAGCAATGTATCTCTTCCTTTTGTTACATTTAATCTGCTCCACAGTGTTAAAATAGTTTGTTTTATGGATGGATATTTACTTTATGGTTTCAGAGTGGTGCTGTAGTGGTGACCAAAAACATGGTGACATGATCAAACCAACAAGGAAACTGTTATTGTTGGCTTTGCCACCGTAATCTCTTGAGCCAGATATGACAGAAAACTTGCTGAAATAGAGACACACATTCTCCTTCAGGCCATTGTCTGCGTGGCAGAAATATTAGAATCACATCAGGAGCTCTCAGCAACCTTGCAATACAGTAACCTCAAACAGATGCTGATATGGCATACTATGAATCAAAGAGTGGTTAGCTGGTATGTTTGATGAGTGTGCAATATACAGACCCTAGTTCACGCTCTCATTTTTCAACACTTCAGAAATTCGATGTGATACAGTGAATTTTTTTTTTTTTTTTTTTTTTTTTTTTTTTTTTTTCTTTTTTTCTT
>OMNW01013798.1:151452-165258 GCA_900303245.1 Selene dorsalis
TGACTACCATCAATGCATTTGCAGCAGCAACAAGAATTCAGTTTTGTATTCAGAGTTGTACAAGCTGAACTCTAAATAGATGAGTCTTGTGTACAGATATGCTAAGTATCTCTGTCACTGTGAAAGGTTCAAAGCTCCTTTTTTTTCTTCTTTTTTTAAAAGTATATTTTTGGGGCTTTTTTGCCTTTATTTGATTGTATAGTTGAGAGAGACAGGAAATGGGAAGGCAGAGAGGGGGGGAATGACATGCCATAAAGGGCTGCCTGATGTGGGATTTGGACCGGGGCCGACTGCAGCGAGGACTGTAGCCTCTGCATATGGGGCATTTGGTCAACCCACTGCACCACACGGCGCCCCAGAGCTCCTTCTTAAGAGCTGTTCTTGTGCCTTTCCAAGCAAAGCAGCCGCACTGGCATTCAGACAAATTCTTTGTAATATCAGTACAATGATCTGTAAGTGCCTCTAATTGTATACCTCCACACTTTCAATAGTTTTATCTATCACTTTTGCACTTAATTGTCAGTATTCATTTCTTTTCTGTGTCTTGAGAGTTACGCTGAGGTAAAGAGGCATTTGAGAAATTAAAATTTTGATCTCATGATAGCACTTAATAAAAAGCCAGAGTTAATCCACTTAATCCTGATGTGGTCTAGAATCATCTATTATGAATTTTTCAACTTTTGGTATCAAATGCTATTTTCCTGGCATTTTGGGAATCTCCAGTTAATATTGTGTACTCATGCAGAACAACAGTAGAGTTTGTTTACCAGTCGAAGAAAGGCATCACAAAAGCTCATGGTCACACTCAAAAAAAATATCAGCATCCCAGTCAATCATTTTTATTTCTTTGTTTGACATAGTCAAAAGTACCTAAAAATCCTTTTTCATCTGAGTTTTTAGCATGTAACCTCGTTTAAACCTAATATTTCTCAAGTCAAGAGAATGTCATCTTCATCACAGGAGTTTAAAAGTTGCCTCTCTGTACAAGTCAGATGGAATTGTCCAAAGTTAGTATCTTATTTCTACTGTGTTTATGATTTTGTGTTTGAAAACTCTATGTAAGGAAAAACTCAACAACGCTGGTTGTTTTTGTTTTCTTTGTTTTTCTTTAGACGTCCACTACCACTGTGAACATCGTCGTCACTGATGTCAACGATAACGATCCCATGTTTAATCTCACCTTACCCACTAATTTTACTGTGCAAGAAGAACAGGCCAACTTGTTTGTAGGACAAGTCGAGGTGAGTTTAATGTTTTGTAAGAATTGCTTTTTTGTCGTTGTTGTTTTGTTGAAACAGCTAAAATGCTGTTTCCCAACCTTCCACACATCCCTGCCTTGTACAGGAATCTGAATCATTCATTTGTCCCCGCAGATGTATATCCAGATGTTTTGTACAGGACACTGAGCCATGATTGTACTTTAGTTTTCATTGCTCTTGCCCATCCCAAAATTACCTTCATGATCAATCTTGTTGGACAGAACTGTCACCCAAAGCTGTTGACTGATTTAGTTCAGCTCCACTGAGCCGCCAGATTTTTCTAATTACTGCTGTAGATTAATTGGTCTGATGTTTGTCAGTTGATTAATCATGGAATAATGATGGGACACATCCTCTGTCAGGATACACATACAGCACATGCCTACAAAGTGCCTGATGAAGCAGTAACATCCAGTGAGTTTTTTTTTCTTTTTTTAATTGCCTCTATTTCACTTTCAACCTTAGATTTTAAATCCCCATATTTCGTTCCAATTTACCGTTTTGAAAAATTAGTGAACAAGAGAAATTTTGAGGATCTGCAGGGGAGTTGGGGCACTGCCACTGTACAATATTATAGACAATATTACAGGCAAAATAAGATAGAATTGTAGATGGATCATTACAACATTATTTATATATGAAATAAATGTAATCAATTTGTTATGACTTATGCCGTCTTGTGCACATGTGCAGTGGATTGCATAGATCTTGAGGTTTTCAACTGCACTCTATGGCAAACTAATGTATCTTGAGTAAGATATACCTCACAACCCTTTCTGTGTATCTTCTTCTCTTAAATGGATCTAAAAGTGTTTGTGATTTCAGTTTCAGTGCTTTCACTTTTTAGACCAATTAACCACTTCAATCAGATTTGTGATGACTTCAGAAACCCATCAAGTACATGTTGATTAGATGTGCCATCTCAGTGCTTTCTCAGGTCCTTGTAAATGCTTATAGAAACAAGGATGATATGAGTCACTTCTGTCAACTTTCAGGATATACACTTTCAACATACGACATCCCATTACATTTTTCAGGGGGTAATCAAATGTGCTCCTGGTAAATGTTGTGAATTTATGTGAAATAAGACAAAGGGACATATTAAAGAAACTTGGTGTCTTCATGAGGCAAAGCCACAGAAATGCAGCCAGCAGCGAGACTGGGGTTTAGCTCACACTACCGTCTTTCTTTCTTTCTTTCCCCATCCTGCCTCACAAGGTTTTCTCAGCTGGCGCCTCGCCAACTTGAGCTGAGGTTGTGCCTTTCTGACTGAAAAGAAAAGTACATTAAAGTACTTAGCTTGACACAATCCTGCTCTCCATGCACATCCACATAGAGAGGCCACAGCTTAGCCTGCTGTGGCTGATCAGGAGTGGACGGGGCCTTTTTTTTTCAGTGTAGCAGGTTTCCCTAAAATCTCTATACTGTATGGAAATAATGGTTCAGTGATTCGATTTTTGTCACATCAGAAAATTTGCAGATGATTGACTGAAGACACCCCTCTAATGTCTGACTCATTTTGTTCCGTTTGAGTTGCCAGACAATGATGCTCACAATATCTATGCAGATGACACCCGTATTTCTTTGCTCTTTCACCGAATGATTATTCTTTTGTAGACTTACTGTGTTGATGAAGTATGAATAGAGTTCAGCTATATAAAGACAAAATAAAGATGCTGTCATTGTGCCTGTTGGCAAGAAAAATAAATTATGTATTCTTTTAATTCTTTGGGTGATAGAGCCATAACACAACATTTTTCCAAAAGGCTAAATAGCAGCCCACTCAAAATGTCACTGCTAGAGTTCTAACAAGAATCCCAAGAAGTGAGGATACATTAAACCATTTCTTAAATGTTCACATTGTCTTTCAGATTTTAAAGTGATGCTCTCGTTTTATAAATAACTTTATCGCCTATGGCGTAAATATGGCAAAAATGGCTAATGGCATAAAAATATTTTTCATATGCTTGAAGAATAAAAACCCAGTGGATTCCTCAGATCTTTCGCAGGCATTCATCTTGTTGTGCCTAGAGTCAGAACCCAATGTAGTGAATCTGTATTTAGCTTCATTGCTATGCTTAGATGAAAACCTCCTCATATTCATCTTCTCCTCAACTTTATCCACTTTCAAATCTAGACCAAAACTACTTTTCCTAATACAATCATTTTTGTTGCATTGAAACAGCTATATAACAATATCCAATATATAACACCTTTTGTCTAATGTTCCTTTCGTCTTAAATTAATTCTTTCCATTGTCATTTTGAATTACCTTTCTTTAGATTGTGCAATAGAAAAGGCATTGTCCTAATTAGGACAGAAATAGTAATGTTATATATAAAAGTACTTTCTATACAAGACAGAATCTGGACATAGTTTTCATAGTTGAAGTTCATGCACCAAACTAGCCACAAAGCCACTGGATCACAACCTGTTGGTACTATCCTTTTGTGACTTGTTTATTGTATATGTCCTTTGCTTAATCCTTTCATGGTGGAGAGACACTTTATTTCTCATTCAAGAAACACATATTGGATTACATTTCAAAAGATTATGTGCATTTCACAGTATGTGAAGAGACCAGAGTGGGCTGTCATATAGGCAACACAACTGTTAAGTGTCTTGTTCAAAGACATTATTAATAGTCACAGATCGGGTGAAGGAGAGATAGACACATACTCTAGTACAGCTCTCGGCTCTTTGTTGCTGAAATGAGGTAATTTATTAAACTAACATGTGGCATTTAGATTGCTAAGTGCCAGTAAGTGTATATTATGTATGTATGAAAATGCCTCTTTGTGCGCGTTTTCTCAACTCTCACTTGCCCTCATTAATTCTTCCGAAAGGGGCTCAGGGGATCAAGAGGGACAAAGTGGTAGAAACATCAGGTAGACCAAATGTTGATTTGTTAACTAATGACAAAGTTGAACTAAGGTGAAAACATAAGAATCACATAAGGGAAGAGCTGCTGCTGCTGAGATCTGTTAGGTTCACACAGTGAGAGTCACTCATGACACTGACAACTTTGCAAACTTCAAGTGCTGACAGTGAAAGAGAAAATAGGAAAAGCAAAAAAGTTGTGGAGTCAGAGCATCATCATTTAACGTATGCCATTTAAGTGTTTCTCTGTGTTTCATCACCCGTCCTGATTGGCTGACAAATGCTCTCTAACTGCTAGCTCTCTTTCCGCGGGCCTGAATAACGTCTTGTGATGTGAAGATTTTTTTTTAAGAGCTTTGTGTTCAAGTGCATGTCTGTTACAAATCCTTCTTTCTGAGTAAATATTGTCCCTGTCAAAACAGTTGCATACAGATCACTGTCACATGACATGCTAAGTAAAAGTTAAGTGGCAGACAAAGGAATGAGATATATATATTAAATTACTGCACTATTAATGTCTCCTCTGTAATTTCACATTTAAATATGACATGTTACTGTAAAAGTCTTTTTTTTTTTTTTTCCCTGTAGCGCTTTAAATTTACCTGGAGGGAGTAACAATGCAGTCAACCACAAAGCTTCAGGCATTTGCCAAGGGTGAAGATGGCTGCAGTGCAAATGCATTATGCCATTAAGTATCTTAATGCTAGCCCTGAAGCATTTTGGATTATCGTAATTGGAACTGGTTCCCACCTGTTCTTATTTTACACACTCTCACATAGACTGGAGACGATTTACTTGGTTATCACAATTGACAGCGCTGCTGGTTGTGCTAACAGAGTCATTTGTTCTGTGACTGACAAATCCTACATCATACAAGACCATTCTGTTTGCTTATAACAGCAAGCCATAATCTGAGCATGCAGATGACCGGAGGACAAATGGATTTGCATTCGTATCAGACACGTCATGGAAGCATCGTGTAGATTTGTTGCTAACTGTTGTACTTAACACCATTTATTTTTTGCCAAGCACATACCTTGATAAAGTTTCATGGTTTCATTCTGTCTTCAACTGTAGACATTTGCAGCCCAAGCGCTGCTGCATTTCACTTGGTTAATGTACATACAGTTATCACTCTTTTTGTTTGGTCTTGAGAGGAACACATCAACCTCTAATTTTATGTTTGAAAATAGCGTGCCCAAGGTGAAACGAGACGTCATTCTGCCTGCAGTATAAGTGGGCAATTCAGGATAAATTTAAGGTTTCAACATTCATCATCCAAAACAAGATGAATATGCCCTTTTTGCAAATGCAAAAAGACCAAAAAACTCACTGGACCCAAGCCGGCAGCACACAAAGGAGACAAATTTCCCATATATCAGAGGTCTGCGTGGGCCTGTTTCTGAAGAGCGCTCCCACCTGCTCAAGCTGCCTTTTGTCCTGCAGCCACTCTCACCTGCAGGATGTTCTGAGTCTCCCAGAATCAATGCATCAAGCCTGCCCACCACCTTACAATCAGATGCCTGTGTCACTTCACACAACAAAATGGCTTAAGTTCTGAAAAACTCTGTCAAAGATTCCCATAACTACCGCTCTGATGTAAAGAAGACCTTTCCTGTGTTTTAGAGATGTGTGCTAAATAGTGAGAAAAAAAAATCGTAAAATTGAGAATGATAATTTGGTAGTAATTTGTATGAGCTCACAAACCAAAGACCTATGGACACTACTGTCGATAAGTGATGATAGAAATATATTGTCATTTGATTTTATGGGCCGTACATTCATTGGAT
This sequence comes from Selene dorsalis, assembly GCA_900303245.1. NCBI lineage: Eukaryota > Metazoa > Chordata > Actinopteri > Carangiformes > Carangidae > Selene > Selene dorsalis. The sequence goes on from OMNW01013798.1 coordinate 157,382, forward strand.
TACATCCTTTATAGGACAATGAGGAGTGAGAATTATTGTTTTATTACCACAGCAGAGGAAGTAGTGATCCACATGCACACACTAACATGGTGTGCTTTAGTCTGTTTGGGAAGGATTAATGCTGAGGTCCAATTTTTAGCCTTGGCTCTAAATATTTGTCAGGCACTTCATGTACAACAAATTGGGGGCAGCATTAAGCAGCCATATGTGGGCTTCTTTCCCCTTTTATGCTGCTTTGTCCTCACTTGCTCTGAGGTTGAGCAATTATTTCCAAATAGACAGATGAAATGAGACTTGATCTCCCTGTGTGTGTGTGTATGTGTGTGTTTTTCACTACCCCTTTCGCCTCTCCCTCTCAATTACAGCAAAGAATTACCACCACACTAGTGACAGTTGGCGTATGAACACACAGATGTATATGCACACTGCACAGGCATAATAATAACCTGTCATATTCACACAGGAATTAAACTTTGTAATTTGCCCCACAAAATCATATCAGTAGCGCCACGTGCCTTTTTTTTCAGTTATGGCTTTACTCTTTGTATTTTATAAATGCTGTGCCTGCTATCAAATTTTGATTGAGCTTTCAAGGCTTTCTTTTTGCATGATCGAGGGCTCTGGCCTTTTTAAACTTCTGATTACTCTTCAGTCTCTGACAGAGACTCTCATCTCAATATGAAGAATATCAGACTCAAGTGTGTGAGAGTTGGTTTGGTGTGTTTGTAACACTAGAAGTTACATGGCTTTGTTCTTGAAGCCTCTGTAAACACACTATCCAAGACGTTTGGGTAACGCTAAGCTCTAATGGATCTTGTAATGGATCACATCAACCTCATAGTTTGCCTGAAGGGAAATACCTCTGCATTTCAGTTTTCAGTAAATGTGTTATTCATATGCTGTGTATTGGTGAATATTTATCTCTCTCTGCTATTATTGATGAATGTAAATGGATTTTCAGTGTTTCCCACAGGTTGTCGGTGTGCTTCAGCAGCGCCAGGAGGGAATGGCCATTATTGATGACTTTTTAGTAACGTTTCATTTAGCAAGTACACTGCCTCTTTTTTTTTTTTTTTTTGTCCCAGTCCATTGTAAGATAATGGCTATCGCAACATTAGCTGACTATTACGCTCCCATCAGATCATCCAGGCTATATTTATATTTAATGTCCCTGTGTTTTAGTATGTGTTGGCACAAGTGGACATAGGCTGACACAATGAAATATGGTCTTTGTAGTTCACTAACCTGCCTTGAGAACATTAGATAGTAATTGTTTCAAATGAGACATCAGATCACCCAAACTGATTTCAAACATAAGTCTTGAGGGGGAGTTGATTTATGTGGGCGAGCTGTTACTTGGGGGTGTAATGCTCTGAGTGGTTGGGGGCAGAGAAGCATTCAGAGGCTCTTGGCGCATTTGGTGGACACGCTGATGCTCACCGTCCCCATGCTGCCTTTTGTCACCCCCCTTCCAGCTGTTGTGAGGGTGGCCTTTTGAGGCAGAAGGTCTATGTGACACATCAGAGTGCCAGCTGGCTGCCTCATATGTTCCTTCTTTCCTTGGAAATGGCCATGTTTTTGCAAACTGTCTGTGTCATCTTCCATATCTCATGCATTAAAGGTTTTCCTTGATGCGTCATCAGGTTTCTGCAGGAACAAAGACTTGAAGGTTGAGGTTTCCTCGGAGCACTTATGCATGAAGGAATGTTTAATTTAAGAGGCTGCAACCACTGATGCGAAAAACTCATGAGAAGTCAACAATTAGTGCTTGATGGACCTCTTTGAAGTTATTTCTGACACTTGGAGGTAGTGATTGTATAAACGTGTAGACACCTGCAGTGATTGTCTTCCACATAAGTTGAATTTTCTCTCTTTGGATCTTTGGGCCAAATCAATTAGGTTGTGGTTTAGCTCCCTAAGATAATCATTGATGCAGTGACCACAGTTGTCTGTTTCAACATCATTATAACCTTCAAGCACTCAGCTCTCTCGCAGTAGTGCAGAGACGAGGCTGAACAGTCCTGGAAGGTTCTAGTCTCTCCTTTGGAGGGATAAGCACAGATGAAATTGTTGCACATCAGTGGCTGAGAAGAACATGAACAACCTCTAGAGGATGAACTGCATGTCTCCTCTGTCTGTTTTAGCAAGTTGGAAAGTCAGGTTAGTGCGGCTTGAGGAGCTGACTTCCAATGACAGTTTGAGGAGGGGGTTGACCTTTTATAAACGGAGGAATCTGAAGAGAATTGCAGGTCTTCAAGATAGCAAATGGCTTCTTTATGGCTGATTCATAGAGGGGACAAAAATTTTGCTCTCAGAGATTTTATCTTCTCTTCTCGGGCTGATTTGCTCCAAAACACACGGGTGGTTTGCCTTTTCAGAAAAAGGCATTTAAATAGACTGAGGCTTAACAAAATAACCAAGTCCTCTGATGATTTTCTATCTCTCCAGGCCACTGATCCAGATGCAGGGGCTAATGGCCAGGTGCGCTACCGGATTGTGAATCATCCCGACTTGTTTATAATCAGTGAAAATGGCAGCATCTATACAAGAGTGCCTCTGGATCGGGAGCTGAGGAGCCAATATGACCTGGTGGTAGAGGCCTCAGATGGAGCAGTGGATCCACGTCGGACAACCTTGGCCCTCTCAGTCCATGTCACGGATATAGACGACAACAGTCCAGTCTTCTCCCAACAAACTTATGTGGTGAACGTACCTGAGAACAGCCCCGTGGGAACTTTAATTCTTCAGCTAAGTGTAAGTGCTTTTGTTTTATGCATTTTAGTTTTATTCCTCTATATACAGCTCTTGTCTTCATATGTATCATGCAGCACGTGGACTTCAAACAACTGTTGTATTAACAGCCTTTTAGCATATGTTAACTTCAAGTGCAGGCAATTTAGTGTTTAAAATGTCAAACACTTTCAAATGGAAAAATGTACCCAAACAGAAACGTACACAGCCTTATATACACAGCAGAGAGTTGCATTTTTTTCCTCCTAACGTGACAGCTCTCTGGGCATTTTTTGACAGAATTACACTTAAAGCTGGATTTCAAAGTCATAAACAGCCCTTAGTTGAAGTCATTTTTCATCCTCCCCTAACAAACATGAACAAATGCGCAAATGCTGAAAAACTCTTTAACGTGGTTGAATCTTTCTTTAGGTAGAGTCAGCACTGTCGAATGTTGCACTGAAGGGAAGTATAGAAAAACTTCACACACAGAGCAGAAGGGCGAGTAATTGCTGCCATATTGTGAGTGACAATTCTCAGCGAGGGATAACGTTGGAGGGGAGAGTGAGGAACAGCAGGGTTGAGGGTTGAGGGTGAGGGGTGTGAGTGACAGTGGCACTGTGACACCATTAATCTCCGAGGCAACGACACCTGAACTCTTAGAGGATGCAGTGGCTGACAAGACACCTAAAGAGAAAAAGTGAGACAGCCAGAGAGACTTTGAAAGAAGGAAGAGGCTGAGAGCAGACCTACCGCTTATACCTGATGCATTAACTACTCAGCTCTCTAAGCTGGTCCACCTCTCAGTCGTTGGTTCCCAGAAAATGAAAGCGACTGCCTTTGATGATCCTCTAAATCCACCTGTAGTGCAACTGAAAGGTGGCCATTTTTGAGTTAAACATCTGGACTATTTGATGGATTGCCGTAACATTTACTACAGCTTTCTAAGGTCCTCAGGGGTTGAACTTTGACTTTGGTGATTGTATGACTTTTTGTTTAGTGCCACCAGCAGTCCGAACTCTACCGTTGGCCAAATTCATGTCGTTTTCACCGTATTCCGTTTGTACTGACCACCCCTACCACATAATGTATCTAATAATCTCTTTTCACAGAAGCCTGTGCAAATTATATCTACTTTGGGAGTTGTGATTTAGAGCAATAAGGGCCATCTTAAGCTTTCCTTAGTGGTTTAATTTAATCAGAGCCCATTAATGATTGATGTGAGTAACCCCTGCAGCACTGAAAAGAAAATTAAAATAGAAACATTAATATTTATTTCCACAGCCTTTACCCACCAGCTTATATGTCTATATATAAAAGTCCCAGTTTTGAATATATATGTCTTTTCCTCTTTTCTTCCACCACCACCAGTTTTTCCCAAGCTCCCTGTGTTACCCTGAATGTACTCTAGTAGTTTTTCCTACTCATCTCTCTCCTCTTTCTCCTCCTGCTCACAGGCAGTGGACTCAGACCTCTTTTCCAATGTCACATATCGGATCAAGACCGAGTCGGCCAGGCAGCTGTTCTCTCTGAACCCTGTCACAGGGGAGTTGGCTGTGCTGCAGGCCCTGGACTTCGAGAACTTGGCGGCTATGGGTATGGGGGCTTCTTACACTTTCCAGGTGGAAGCTGTCGACCAAGGAGGGGTCATGCCTCCAGGGCAAGCTACCGTCACAGTCCGAATCACGGTAAGAGCCCGCTGGATGGTCAGTCCAATGAAAACCCTTAGTTGTCATTCTGTATTCATCTATCCTCATTTTCCCTCAGGGTCTGCAACACTGGCAGTGAATATGTGGATAGTCATTAGCAGAGTTTTTACTGTAGTAATAGCTGGTCTTACCCACAGTCCAACGGGGGATTGGAGACATATTGTACAATGAGGCACCTGCACCGCTATTGTGATATGAAATCCAGTGTTATGCCATTCAGAGCAGAAGCTGAATGAATTTTCTTTGTAAAACATGTTTCGGCCTCCAAAACCTGCTTTCCCTCTCAGCATCATTAGGACAAAGAGGAGTGATGGATAGGTGTTTCTGCCTGCACAAGTCCTATTCCAGATCTAAATGACTCATTAGCTTTGTGACAGCAATTATGTCAGGTTTTTCAAGAGCTTGTGTTTCCTTTCCAACCTTTCAAGAGATTAACAGCTGAATCCTAACGAAAGGATTAGGCGCCTTGTGTTGTGAATGTGTATGCATGTTTGTGTGTCTTAATGTGTGTTTTCATTCTCTGAGTAATTCAGTGCTCCAGAATATGTGCATGCACATTTATCTGTCTATGAATTTAGTCCACCCCTTAAGCTCTCTATATTAGACCATAAGGGAGGAAATGCTTAAGCTTATTCTAGCCAGCTCGCCACAAGATCTGCTAACCTAGAGTAACTGCGTCCTCCGATAAGGAGATGCTTTGTTGTAGCCTTCGTGCTGTCACCCAGGAACAGTGTTTGATAGGATAAGGCACTGCACAACCCCTGATATAAAACCAGTGTGCACTATTTGAAATGGCAGACTTGAATTAGAATGAGCCTAATGGATTCACACAGGCTTCTCAGGGACTAGAGATGGAACTGATTCCACCCATTTGAAGTCACTTGTGTTTGATTTCCCCTCGACGGTTTTGTTGTTGTCTCTTTTGTCAGATGTCTTTTGGTGATGCATTCCTGTGTCCTGCGTATGTAGCTGTTCTGAATGAGTCTCCCAAACTCTTTTCATCTGTTCTTGCACTTGAGAAATGTAAGACGGACATCCAGTGTGTGTTTGTGTGTGGGCACGTGAGCGTGCGTGCACAGATGGAGATGCAAGCGCCGCACATGTATGTTTTAGGCAAAGATAAGTGTGTCTTGTTCACAGCCTCCGTGTGAACACTTGAGCACAAGGATCAGGCTTTGTTGTTCAAAGCAAGAGCTGGAACATAGATTTTCTGCTAGGAAATACTAAACCTGTGTACAGATCAAAGGGAGGCTGGCCTCCACCACAGAGTTTATAGAACACATGCCATTGCCCATTGCTCAGTCAAAACAGTGGAAAGCAAAGGGAAATGTCAAGAGAAAGGAAGATCAGGCTCAAACACTTACACTATAGAGTTAAGCTATCCCTGAGAGATGTATGAATGGCTTACTGGAGTTTTCATTCTCACACACTATAAACCAGGGGTTGCACAGTTAAGAAGATTTAATTTCTGTGCAGGACCACAACACAGTGGAGATCTGCTCTGCATTATTTACAGAGAGAAAGTGATTAAAAGCAGTGGTGATGTTAAGTTCTTCGCATGTGTTCTGAGGAGCCATAATCCCAACAATGCTGTTCCATGGGATGGAGTTATGTAGAGAAAAATATTTGATAAGAAGGCAGCATTCACAAAGTTTCATCAGTCTTGTTTTTGAGGTTGTTAGGGCCTGCATTAAAGTTTATTTTTCACATACTAAAGATTTTTATGATACCCTGTCAGCATGCTCATTCAGTTTGATGTCCCGGGAGTCACAGGATTTTTGTGCATTTTCATGTCTGCTTGGTTGAAGGGATCAGACAGACTTAGAATCAAGCACCAGTTTTCCAAAGATCCTGTCAGGAAAATCACACCGAATTCTTATTTGTCCATCATCTTAGGCAGCAATGACAATAAAATCATTTCTAGTACACAACTGACAGTATTATATTATATATTTTCATATTTTCCTTAAATGTTCATGTACTGTGTGTGTAAATGAAAATGTGACTAATTGTGATTACACTGAGTCATGTCAAGGCACCATATCATTAGATTATGGGAGGATTATTGCCAACTGTAAAGGCACAGTTGCTATATATGTATTATTTCTATGTATGTGTGTGTGTCTGTGTTTAAATGTGATAATATTCAGCTTAGATGCACAGTTCTTGAACTACAGCGACAAAAACACAGAGGAGGAGAATTACCGCAGTGGGAACATTTGTCTGAATCTTGCGCTAGCCTGCTGGAAGTGTTAACAAAAATTGAACAAAGCAGCAGCTTCAAAATCTGCACCGTTACAATATAACTGTTTTAGCATTGAGACAGCATCAGCAAAAGTTGTACTACATTACACTGATTAATGTTTATCTGTTAATTTGACCCTTTTAATGCCAAATTGTATGTTTCACCAGAGATACCTGTCATGCCACCTTCTTTATTGTATTGTATTTATTCTATACCTATTGAGCACATCTAACTTAGGTTGAGACACAGCAGTAAATTTATTAAATCTCTCATTTTGTTATTTCTTTAGGACATGAATGACTTCTCACCCATCTTTAGCCAAGACCTGTACAAGGGCATGGTGGCGCCCAATGCAGAGAAAGGAACTGTCATCACAACTGTATTTGCAGAGGACCAAGACCCACCTGTGAGTATGATCAAATGCTATCTATCCTGTTTCATATTTATATTTAAAATATGCAGTGTGTACAACACTGGTGGTTAAATTTCAAAGCACATGAAGCGTGTTGATTCCATATCTGTCTCTAATAAAGGTAGCAGAGATGAAAGCCTTGCTGGGTGATTTTTACCTTCTCAGTACATGTCTCTTGCAGAACATCAGCCAATTTAGCCGTAGCATTTCACAAGATGCATTTTAAAGATGTTTTCAAGACTGCGATGCTCTCATTAGAGCTACAGTGCCGTCTATATTTTCATTCCGCACCAGTAGTTCTAATTGTGAGGGGGTCTTGTTTAACATCTTCACTTGTCTGAGTCATCTACCAGTTGCCTCAGACAGCATCATGTTTCCTCAGACTCCTTTACCTCACAATATCTGAGCAGATTCTCCTGGGACTCTCTGAGCTAAGAAGATTTTTTTTTTCTGTTGTAGTCTTTTGGAGTCTGCAAACCAAGGAGCAAAATTACACAATGCAGAAGAGAAATTGTGCCACCCTGTTGAGACTAGAAATTGTGTGTCTAAGAGGAGGAAATGCAACATTTGTTTGGGGTAGTAGTTATTTAGTTTATCAGTAGTTTCACATGCATATTTAGCAAAGTTCCAGCCCCTGCAAATGTTTGGTTCCATGTCATTCACCTCAGCTGAACCTCCTTTTTATTGGCAGCCCCACGCACCTTGAAATTTTATTACACTTGGTGACTCAGCAGTCTTCCTGCTCACATCCTCTTTTTCTTTTTGGCAGTATTACAGAGTG
>OMNW01013799.1:6358-29029 GCA_900303245.1 Selene dorsalis
TCATAGATGTAAAGTCTCTTTTACATTCTGAAAGTGATGCTGGAATGCTCTGCTGCCCTTTAATGTGTGGCTGCACTCTTTGGAGAGGTCACTGATCTTCATTTCTACCACTGATCATTATATACAGAGAACTAGTTGTGTAGCTCTGTTTGTTACTAATGTTAAATTCTGTAGAAACCATATCAGTCACAGCCCACAACAAAATGTTATACACACTTAGTGTCAGTGACTTGCACATATTGGCAGCAACATGAAGAACAGAACGACAGAAAGAAAGAAGGCAAAGATAAATAAGTGATCAATTGTATACTTCATTTGTAGATCAAACAAATACATTTCTTGCTAATTGCAACTAAAAAGCAAAGAGAGCAGCCATCACAGATGCGCAACACTTGATTATTGATTTGTTTGGGTCAACTTAAACCAACCACAAACTGTGGGTGGTCCGCTATTATCTGTAGTACCTCAGAGTGTTCCACACAAGTGGTTAGTCATGTACACTTTGCACAAGAGCTGACATCAACTATTACATCTGCCAGCATACAGAGAGATACCTAGAAAAAAACAGCCTATGCATAACAGCTGTGGTCTTCTCAGCGCTGTGCCAGAGCTCCGTCTGCACTTATCAACTCCCACTGTCCCTGCAGAGATGTTGTGCTGAGCTGTAAACATCCTTTTGCCCTCACAGGATGTTTGGCGCCCCATACCACAAGTTCCACTCTGTGGCATTCGGATGTCCATTAGTGCAGGCCTATAACATCATTACTGCATAGTTCTATAGCAGGATGCAGGATTAACTGATGGAGTCTTCACATGCACAAGCACAACAATCAATATGCGAGCCGTGCACTTGTTTTGCAGTGTCTGTTTTAACTATTCATGTCCTACAGCTTTTGCCGACACGATCCAGATTCTTCAGGGAGGTTTTAAACAATGCAGTTTTTCTTTGGGGTTTGTAAGACACACTTTAAATATGCATGGTTTATAATGCTGTAATGGCAACCGAGCACTACAGCTGTTGTGTTTTTTTGGATAAAATTGCATTTGAATACTTTTTCTTTTTAGATCTACTTATTTTTAATATCCCCCATTCTTAGCAAAGATGATCCAAAATAATAGTGTGCTCTCTGATGCTTCAGCCGTTACCACTGCTATTGATACGTACGATTACATACATACGATTAATTCATTATTTTTTTATTTTTAAGTGTATTTTTGGGGCTTTTTGCCTTTAATTGACAGGATAGTTGAGAGAAACAGGAAATGGGGAGGCAGAGAGAGGGGGAATGACACGCAGCGGGGCCAGCTGCAGCGACGACTGTAGCCTCTGCATACGGGGCATCTGCTCAACCCACTGAGCTATATGGTGCCCCAGATTCATTTATGAAGATGTGCATAACTATTTAAAGTCAACCCTTAACTTTTAATTCCGAACCATCTCTTGAATTCAGACTACTGAATTTACTTTGGTTTAATAAAGCTGAACCTTTGCAATCTAATTGTAAATTCATTATGTAGTTGACAGTGCTCTATTTGTTTGTTATGATGAATCTATTGTCACACTGAGGCAGAAAAATTTCTATCTAAAACAATTTCTATTTCTTTTCTTAATTATCCAATTACCATGACTTGCTTGATTTAACAATAGCATTAGTGGGTTAGGCTGGTGAATGAATGGTATGATCACATGAGTCATCATCTCAGCACAGTGCCAAGCCTGGTCAGACTATATGAAGCTGCTGAGAAATGTTACATAACAACTTAGCCAAAGAACACGTTCCTATGTCAGAACAAAACTGATCAGCTGGGGAAAATGTGCTGATTGAAGCATTTACACCGCCCCTTTGGCAGCATCACAACACTCCCACTGAGATATTTCAACATACTCTGTATACACTACGTCTGTTGTGTTCCATCTATGAATTTCTGAGTGCAAAGTCATTTCCAAACTAACTCACACTGGAAACAGACCGACTGTTTCCAAACTTCTGACAAGCACAGGTTGTGATAAGTATATTATGAAATGTGAACATAATAACACTGGTCCACTGCTCTGTATTATGGGGTGTTTCATTAGACGCTGACGAGCCTAGTGTGGCTTTTCATGCAGCACGTGGAACACGTGGCCCAGGTCCATGTCTTTATCAGCTGTGCTTCTGTTACCTCAACATCAAACACGTTTGTTGGGAAACAGCTAAAGAAGCACAGGTGTTAGTGCAGCTCATCGCTCCACACCAATGCAAAGCATAATACCCTGCATCCAGTCAACTGTCTGCACGTACATGTCCACGTTTAAAATCACATCACAGCAGTGGAGCCTCTCTTTGATTATGCATTTGCTCAGTTATAATTCCAATGTATTCTGAGGCTTGACTTCTTATAATCTTTTTAACTGTATTTTCTTTCATGTGTAGACACACAAAGCAATCCTATAAGAAAAAAAAATGATTTAGATATATGACCAATTTTATTTAACAAAATTAAAAGTTTTTTTTTTATTTCTTTCTAGTAGAAAATAAATCTTTGATAAACATCTGTCTTAATGAGCAAGGCCAATATAGACACTTGTACCTTTGGAAAGTCTTTTCCCATGAATCCAAACAAAAATGCCGGAATTTAACTTGAAACATCTAAGTCATTGATGTTACCAGGCCCAGGATGTGAGAAAAAAAAACTGCAAGCCTCCAAGTTGCCAAGGGCATCGCCAGATGTCAGGGAAAACAATAACAATCCGACACAGATGTGAAGGAGGAGTTGGCTTTGTTGCATGAAAAGACCTCCTCAACTCTCAGTCCACCCACCTCGACTGATGCAATGTTCTTTGCATTAACATGGCAACAGGGAGCTTGTCTTACTCCACTGGTACTGCAGTACACAGATGCCTGAGAATTCATGTCATTGCACTTACGCTCTGACTGCCCACCATGCCAGCCTGGTCGGGGCAAGCACATGGTTCTACTTAATGACTGAGAAGAAGGAAACACTTCAGTCCAATACTAATGGTGCTCATGGGAAAAACCAGGCTCCACTGTCATTCAGGCCCTGGAGGCTGTGGTCGAAGGACAGATGACACAGCCAAGCTGCCCACAGAATTATAAAAACTGAAAGACTCAGTCGAACATGATCTTCGTCTTGAGACCAGGCTTCGTTCCGGTGCAAGAATTTACAGGAAATGCATGATTTATAGACAGGAATGTAGTCTGGTGTTAGGCAGAATCATACACTATCAACGTTGCATCTGGTAAAAAAAAATGGATTACGAATACTACAGCAATTTTCCTCTTCCTTCTTCTATTGTACCTTTGGATGTGAGTGGTTGTCTTTGCAATGGCTTCAACTTTAAAGCTGTATGTAGCACCACAGTGTTCCATTTATCTTCTTTGTCATGTCACATTTACCTTAATCAAAAAAAAAATCACCCCCATCTTGATACTGCACTTGACCACTGCTAATTTCCCAAAGAGGGGTTCATTCATTTGGAGTTTGTTATTTGTCATCTTTACAAAGCCTGGAATTCCCCCTCCCTTTGAACCTGTTTCTGTCTCTATTAGGCAGGGAACACATTGGATATGGGGCATGTGGAATCTCTCCTCATTACAGATTCATTTTTGACAGGAAACATCAGTCAAGTGCCATCTCCACTGGCAGCAGCTACAATGTTGATGTCTGTGACACATTCAGATTCAATCTAGAAATAGAGAACATAGTTGATGTCATATCAACATCACATCAGCAGCATTACACAAAACTGGTACCTCTGTGTTCTGTTTTTCTTTTTGCCGGGAGCAGCACTGAGCAAGCATGAAAGATTCACGAGAGACTGAATCTCCACACCATGTGATGTATCAGCAAGGCGTGAGCCAGTGTGTGCACCCTAATCCATTAATATGTGCACCGAAATGAAAATCATCACATCCCGCAGCCACCACACTCACTCCACACATCCAGTGTGTTCCCGCCCTGACCACTGAGAAAATATCTGCCATTTTTAAACATGAAATAATGCAGAAATTTAATATCACAACTACAGTGACCAAAAAAGTGACCATTACAGTTGGTAACGGTCATCATTTTGTCTGAATCTGTTTCTGCCAGACTATTAGTAAGACTCTTGTATTTTGCTGAATCATGTCATTTAGTTAATATCTTTGCAGCTGTGTACAGATTAGTCCATGAGGAGTTCCTGCCAAGTTTGGTGTCATAAAATGAAGGTGTTGCTGAAAACCCGTCACTGATGGACTGGGTGCTCTAAATAGCTGGCACTATAAAGTTTGCTCCATGATGTGTTTTCACATCCTTTCTGTCACGTACTTATAATTTAGCAAGATGAGTGAAAATAAAATCGAACTGCAAGTCAAGGCATCCATAGAAAAAAAAAATCTGTTGAATCCTACTGTGGTGAATGTCAAGGGTGTCAGCTTAAATAAAACAGGAAAAAAAAAGCTGACAGGCTACTGCGAGCTTCTCAGACACCAAGAAACAGGCCATAAAGTCCCAATGATGTCAAATATTCAGAGCCTGAAATCTTCAGTGAGTACGTGAGTCACACAAAAACCCACAGTTACTTCATGTTTCCATGGGAACAGTTTGAAAACCTGCCAAACACAGCAGCATTATCACAGAGAAACAGTGGCATCTCACAGATAGAGAGATGTTATTGTTCCAGGACGACCGCTCAACATCACAAAGCCCTGCTCTCCACACTGGTCAGAGTCTGACCCCTGACCCCTGCAGCGAGGAGGACTGTTGCTTCGTGACCTTCCCATCATCAACATTAATGAAAAGGAGACAAACTATGTATTACTCCATCTGTTTTTCATCACGTTCATTCTCTTCCTTACTTGAAGTTACAGTTTTTGACAAACATTGAATGAAGACTTGAAACCAATCTCACAATAGTAGGCTGTGATCGAAAAAATGTCACAGGTAGGCTATTGATTGCTGTCTTCAGAAGCCAGTAGCATTGAATGTACATCCGCCTATGGCGAGGACTTCTCTCCCTCACCTTCACACACACCTGTGGACCTGGGTGGTGAGATGGGCAGAGGTGAAATGCGGAGAAAATGCATAGCAGTTCACGCTCCACAGAATCAGCATAAGCACCAGTGCTGGGAAAGTTAATTTTCTACATGAACTAGTTCACAGATTTTAAAATGAACTAGTTCAGTTCATAGTTCATAATTCTAAATTTTGAACTAAGTTCACGGTTCCAAAAATGAGTTAGTTCATAGTTAGGGTCTATATAGAACCACAGACAGCAATTATTTTAGCAGTCATTTGGCTGATAATAACTTTAATATTTTGACATACAATTCACCAAAGCCTGTCACACAACTCTGTGTGAAAGGTGCAGAAATGTGTATTCCCCAAAATGTCAAACATGTGTTTTAAAAGAAGACAGCAAACACTGACAAACAAGCTGCTATTAGTTGCTGAGAGGATACAGCTCCCACTTGAATATGAACTGTCACCATGCCAAGCCATCATTATTTAAACATGACATAAACATCACAAACACTATGACTGTCTTCACATCTAAAAAGGTGTCACCAGAGGAAATGATCCCATTCTGGAGGCCTGGAGTCTACGCAAAGGAAAAAATAGCATAAATACTCAGTTAAAAATAAACCAGGCTCTCCATCATGCATTGCACCTGCATAGCTGCTGGTAATTCTCCTTGTCTTTAGTATAAATGTTCTGATGTAGCTCAAGGGCTCCCAGGTTGTGTTTAAAATAGTCTAGCCTGCTGAGCATGTGTTCTCTGTTTAACCTGAGGCATACAGTACAGTCTGGTGGGAAACAGTGGCTAATTCTACCAATTCTTTCCACTACATAGAGCCGCATTTTCACAGGTCACTAGAGTTTCTCTGTCAAGTGTTTTAAGTGTACTGACAGGCTGGAAGCTTTACACAAAGCTCTGTTAGCTGGGTCTTTTCCTCTCTGTGTGATATTTCTGCATCATATCCTGGCTGCCACTTTTCACGTATTTTTACCTAATGGCTGTGTTTGTTGTGGCTATTAGCAGTCATCAAACTGGCATTCAGCCGAAATGGGATTTTCATGCCAGAATCTGTTCTGCGAGTTTAAATGAGTGTTTACATGCCTTGTGTGGTTTTATCTGGGGGATATGAAAATGTTTGATGGCTCTGAGTTGCATCAGTGATATTCCTACTCTATTATCAGCTGTTTTTCTTCTGGCTGTGTGTGGGAGCATCATGAACCTGCAAAGACGCCCTGTGGGATCCCTCTACAAGTTAGTCAAGAACCATTCACTAATCCTCCCTGTGTTCAGTGTCATTCTATCCATCTGAACATTACCAAAGCTCCATGTCACACTCACATTCTGCGTCGGTAAAAGGGACTCTCCAATTCCCAAGGTACAGATGAAAAAATGAACACGGATGGGCAGCAAATGTATGAAAGCCATAAGAGTGCCACTTATGCATTACATGCTTACGGGTGGAGAAAATAAAAACGAAGAAAGTTCATTACATGTATGTTCGTGCAGAGGGATGTTTGGAAAAAACAACAACAAAACAAAACAAAAAACTGATCTGATGTCAGTATCACATCTCCTTGAGTTTTTGTTGAAGTCTGTCAACATCAGCAGTGACCACAGGGTCTCCCTGGACTACTGTGTGTGTGGTTCCCTACTGGTATTGCCACGACAGAAATAACCCTGGAGCTCGGTCAAATTCACAGCTGTTTTAAGACGTCCCTAAGGAAGCCAAGCAAAATCCTCCATGTGCCTGCTGTGGGCCCTAGACTTGACCTCCAAGGGAACTATTCACATCACTACTAGCAGGCTCAAGTTGCTCCGTATGCCAGCGAGTTAGTGTTACAAAAACATTTAACTGCTTACATGTGTCAGCTGCTATGAAAATACTATATTGAAAAAGACAATCATTTATTGATTTGCAGAATATTTGCTGATAATTTGCTATATTTGACCATAATACTTGTGCCTCCACTCACAGCAGCAGGCCTTTCTGTAACGAGTAGAATGAGCAAAATGGCTGACAATAAGATGAAGTTTCCAGGTGGGATTATAGCTAGGAATGTAAAACAGCTTTTTACTCAACCGAGCCAAACAAAGACTTAAAGAGAACAGTGGGGCCACCTAGATATGAGGAGGGAGGGGTGGGGGGTTCACATAATTATCAAACGCTATTGGATACTGAAGTGGTAAGGGGCCCCTTTACAGTCAAACAGCATGTCAAGGTGATTTGCTGAGTTATCACAGAGAGTCTATGTTACTGATGAGGCCTGTTTAGGTAAATATTATTAACGCTCTGTTTACTGCAGCAGCTGGAGGAGGAATCAGTGTGCACTGACAGCAGCCAGCATGATCAGCACCAACATGGGAACTATAAAAAAAAAAGCAGGGATAATTGCACTATGGTCTACATATCATTAACAGACAGTGTTTTAATATCTAAAACAAAATTAATCTGGATATTATGTGTTGCTGGATTTCCTAAATGGAAAATACAACTTTCTGCTTTAGGGGGGTCTGGCATACAGATCATGCATCGAACTGTGATAATAAACAACATGGGCAATAACATTCTGTGTTTTTAAAAAGGGAACTAAGGAACTTTTATAAAGCTTGGAAACCAATTAACTGCTCTAATACAGAGAGGATTTTTGGCACAGCTCACGGCAGCCTATGAGTTTAACAATAATAATAGTCACATTTTCACAGTAGAGTAAGTTAGCTAATGGGAGATCCAACAGAAATGTTTGCAGCGGACATTTGCTCACAGCAGCAGAAAATGCAGAGTGGGAGATGGGTCCAAAGCAGCGTGTTCTGGCTAGAGAGAGGGAGCTGTTCAAACCCAGACATCTCTGCACTTACTGTTACAAATGATTCATTAATGCGCCGTGCTGTAAACCCCCCAAGAGCAGAGTGTGGTAATTCTGTGTAATGGGACAGTAAGACCTAAGACTGCAAGATGATTGTGGTTCAATACTCTTTTGTGACTAATGATTACACAGTACTGCATGTTCACCTTTAGAGGACAAACAGACACACGCACACAGAGCTTCCCAGGGACTATTTCCTCTATTCCATATGCCAGAGGCCCCCTCCCACACAGTAAATGTGGAAGCTTGTGTCACTGACGGTTTGTTTAGCTCACACAAACATGGAACACCCTTAGAAACCGCACAGCCTCTTTCCACTGCAGCTCACACTCCCAACCTCTGCATGCAGGCACAGCTCCTCAGACGCTGCTTCTGAAGACCACATGAAGCCACGAGGGGTGTCAACAGGCACCCAGTGCACTGAAATTAAAAACTGCATGGAGGAAAAAAAACTGACCCTTCATAATGCATGAGTGGAAAAATTAACCTCAAAAGGTTTCACATCTGTGAAACTGAATCCCGAACCAGAGGGGAGCACTGGGACCGGTGCACATGTACATCATTGTGCTTTTGTGTAACACGATAACTTCTGCCTGAGGTAAGCAGACAGGAAAAAAACATACAATGTATACTTGGGTTGTTGATCTGATCTGTGCTGAAATGCAATAAAGGTTCAACCTCAGTGTGTTTGCAGGACAACACGAGAAGCTGGAAGAGTATGAAATTGGTTTACAGCATTGCCAGAGTGAGAGTGTCCGCGAGAGGACGGAGAACACGGCAATCAATAAGAAGCAGGGTGCAGAGGCCCAGTGGGGCTTGCTGATTTATGAGGGGTTAAGTTTCATGAGGCTCGTCATTACTCTTGTCGCTGCGAATCTGGTGGTCTTTGCACTCATCAGAGTGGGTTGCCAGGAAGCTAGTGGCTCACAATACCTTTGGTTTAACTCACATATATTAGTGTACACTGTCACCACAGCCATTTTAATACGACACCAGCTGCTCCTTAGCTGCTTGACTGTAAAGAGCTGATCCTACAGAGACTCCACTGCACTGTTTCAGCTGTGAGGTTCCCCTGCTGCAGCCTTTTAAAAGCTGTTGGGAACAAACCCACCATACCATGGTGATAGCGAGGGCTTTGGGAGCTATGCCACCATCACCTCTGTCTCAGCCATGTAATGGCTGTTTTCTGGACTCAGGCACCGAACCCTCAGCATGACTGTTAAGGGGTTTGAATGCCATGGTTGCATGACATTCCTGATCAGCTCATGTATTTAGTCTGGGCCTGAGAAGATATCAGATCCACAAGACCTCACAGACTCTTTTCACAGTGCTGCCAACTGGCAGCTTTGATGCGTTTGCTGACCAAATTGTCCCAAGAGCTGACGTGCATAGACAGCATAGTAAGAACCCAGTTTTATCAGGCTGACTAGAGTATGTAGTATTGACAATCATTTGCATCTTTGCATCCTGTGATCAAAAGTTTGCAAAATGATTCATATTTACCTCCATGAACCATCAGGAGTCAATACAGAAGGTGGAGTGATACTGACATTGTGCGGGGAATGTTAGAGCTGTTTAGCAATTTAGGAGCTTAAAAAATACAACTGAGGTTAACAAGATGAAAATCTGAGAGGCCCCAATGAGAACAAGACGATCGGCTTAAATGGTGAGCAAAGGGGAGTGTGTGAAGAAAAGACAATCTGCCTAAGTTACAGTTTCAGTGACTATTTTACGTCAGATTTGTTTGTGCAAGGTGACATAATGTGCGTCAGCAGCATTTGTAAAGGTAAATGATGGTTGTGTGTCAATTTTCCTTATGTTGCCAAGCAACAGTCACCCAAATCTGATCATACCACTACCTGATTTCTGTTCATTTTGTTCACAGTTTGCCTTGCACACATATTGTGGAAGGCTATTGTAAAATGCATACAAAGTTGCGTGTACAAATTAAGTTGTTTGGACATTTAACAAATTAGAAAAAGAGAATAGCACATAACCTGTAGGCCTAGATACATGTTTACTTTTGCTTTTGCTGCAGTCAGGTGTCTTCTTGAGAATTACTTTGCACCATTATCAAAGTGCAGAATCAACTGTGATCAATATATAGTAGACTCTGTAAACCCTTCATCACTGACTAACACTTCCTTGGAACAGTTTAGACAGAAATGTCCAGAACCTCTGCTGTGAGTAACCTGGGAGTTACCTCAGCTCTGTCACTCCAGTGCGTCTTTCCTCAGGGGAGTAGGCCTACACAGCGACCATCGTCATCATCCCCTCCTCCTACACATCATCATCACCACCATCATCACCACCACCATCATCATCATCCCTTTCGCTTTTACCGTCCAGCCCACAAACTTCCAGCATGTCCAAATCTGCTGCTTATGTAACCATGCAGATGGTTTAGCAACCAGTGACCACCGCTTACATCAAAGCCTCTGCGCTGAATGGAGCGGAATCACTGCTGATTTCCAGTCCAATCAGTCTGACACAGGCTCAGGGCTTTTCATCCCTTCGTGTACTCAAGTGGCTATTCAATCTATAGAATGGATGTCAGCTCTGGTAGACTGAGCAAGCCTCGGTTGTACAGTCAACCGGACGAGCCATGCGTGCACGCTGATGATACAATCGATCATAGTCTAAATCAGCGATGTTAACAGGCTATCATCTGTGCGTTTAAAACCTCCTCTGCACCCATTAAAGCCCTTTTTACGCATTTCAATAAAGCGTCAACACTGCAGGGTGAGTAACCCTCAGTGCATCACTCGATTGTGGGTAAACCTGCAGAAAGAGAAGCGCCAGCCTTTAACATATCATGAGAATTATTCATTAATGTAGGCTATGGGATCTAAATGTCCATGCAGTGCAAAGGTTGCTCCACGGGTCTCGTATTTTCACTTAACAGAAGGACAATGCAGATTAAATGGACCCAGTCACAGATGCTCACACTGGTGTTGAGACGTTAATGGATTGAGGATATACCAGCAGATTCTGCGGATGTACATTCCACAGTTTGGTAATCCACACAGATTCAGAGAAAATGGGCTCGACACACACACACACACACACACACACTGCACTATGATGACAAAATGCACCGTCAACTCTCAACTGCTTCTCTCCGACACTGCTGCAGCTGCACTGCCCGAGACGGCATGGCAGTAAACACAACACAACACAACCGCACACAGCGCACCGCACACTCAATCCACACTCCGTGTCAGCGCGTCCTACCGGAGGATAAGATCCAACAGCAGCGCCGCCGGTTGAACTGGAATAAACTGTCAAGGCAATCCCCAAAGTGTCTTCAGTCCTCGGCTTCGGCGCGAAGCAGCAAACAGCGCAGATCCCCGCCGCTCAATGAGCACAGCTCCAAGTGCTGTCAAGTTGATGTAGGCGACCCACTACTTCCTGTTACATCACACTGGAGCCTACAGCTGGCCGCTTCCACACACTGCTCTGCCTCTCAGAACTCCCACACTCTGATACACACTTGTGGGTACACTTTATATTGTTGTGTATATGTGCTGCACATCCGTCTGTCCCCTCTCCTCAGACAGGAGTGGCTGTACCTTGAGCAATGCCTTGCTCGTTGGCAGGTCAAGAAGGAAAGAGTTTTTTTTTTTTTTTGGATGTAGTTGCTGTCTGGCTGTTGGGCCACATAATATAATTCTAATAATGGAGTTTGAGGAGACACTGAAACCCTATAAATAAATGACAAAATTAATGAGACCTGTAATTAATTATGTAAAACATAATTTATTTATGTTATAATTGGTTCTAATTGTGGGCCACCATTAATTTTGAGTTGTATTGAATGCAAATGCAACATACACTCTAGGCTCAGTTTGGGTCTCCACCACTTTTTGTGGAAATATCTGGTTCTCCAATATCTAAAGCAGGGGTGTCAAACTCGTTTTAGTTCGGGGGCCAAATACAGCGCAGTTTGATCTCAGGCGGGCTGGACCAGTGAAATAATAGCATAACAACTTATAAATAACAAGAACTCTATTTTTTTCCTTTTGTTTTAGTGCAAAGAATTACAAGCTAATTAAGATGTTTACTGTTAATGAACTATCCTTTAACAAAACATTATGAACAACCTGAAATCTCCTGAGAAAAATACGTGACATTTCTGCCTCTTCTGTCTTCTATGTAATTTTCAACTTGGCAAATTCATCCCGCGGCCTGGATTGGACCCTCTGGCGGGCCAGATTTGGCCCGCAGGCCACATGTTTGACACCCCTGGTCCAAAGGCTCATTCAACACTTTGTGTGCTTTATTAACCAACATGCCAGTATGCTAAAGAAATGCTTTCTCCATAACAGTTCGATTCTGGTGGAGAAATACTGATATTCATTCATTGATCAAAACAGGGATTTTAAATACCTGAGCAATTTTAAATATACTGCAGGTCCAAAATGCTCAATGCAATAATCCTACAAATTATCATGTATAAATCAAGTGTTATTACTTTTTTCTGTGTACTATTTAAACTTAATGTTTTAGATTTGCTACTCACTATCCTGACTGGTAGTGGCAGCCCTGGATAGACAAAGATTGACATTACTAATTTTCAATGACTTTACATTTACTTTCAATATACTGTGTATCTTCATTTTGTATTATACAATAACACAAGCAATGATAAAGGAGACATGTCTATTGTTGTTTGTTTTTTCTTTCTTTCCAGTTCTCCTTTTCTATTTGTCTGGATTGTTTAACTGAATCACTCTGTAACTGTTCAGCACAAAAGTCTGATGGGGAGTCATAACCGATAAAATATAGAGAGAGGAAGACAAGCAACAGTGGAAATTTATTATATAAAATCTGCCACAAAACAAGACAGTACAGAAAATGCTGTTAAGGGACACTGCTGAGTATTTACCTTACACAACACTGCCCCCTTGTGTCATTCCTTAACATCAGCAAAACCACAACAGTGATATATAAATCTGCATAATATTGATTAAAAAGAGAAGAAAAAAAAAGCTTATACTTGAATAGGGAAATATAAGCAGTCATTACCTTGTTCACATTGATTTATAGCTGCAAGCACATGGTCTTTGTGATTAATGGGTTTGTGAGAACATTCTTGTTGTCATTGATCCTGGAACAGGGATTGTCCACCACTTTAATCTGCTAATGCTGTTCCACACATTGACAAACAACAGTGAAGCTTTACCAAAACCACTAATGCACAAAGGCATCACTTACTGTATATTCACAAGAAGTATGATATAAAAGCATTCATTTTGTTGTTGAATAAAAAACAAATTGTGTTCTTTGGTGATTTTCTTAAAGTAAAATGTTTATATCAGTATGGTCATTACAGAGATTTGAAAAAGTAAAATTTATATCTGTATAGCAAATAACTCATTTGCAAATCACTACTGTTATAATTAGACATCAGCACAACAGATCGTCTGTTTTATGCGATATAATGGATACAGATAAAGATTCAGTCACTACAGAGTTACTTCAGGTACAGTAGAAGCTGTTTTTACACGAGAGCTGTTGCACTACAAAACAACAGTAAGAGTAAAGCTAAGAAGAAAATATGGACATAAATACAGGTGACTCATCAGTGCAGCAGTATGGGATGTAATGCAGAACCAGGTGTTCAGACTCCACGAAGAACAATGTTGTTTAAGTTTTTCTTCCTTATCCTGATCATCTTCATCCCATGAGCTGTGGCACAACAGAGCAACAAAGACATCCCATGAAATTCATTCTATTAATTCTATTAATGCTTTTCTTAAAGATAAGAAACCACAAATCAAATCATGCAATGAGAAACAATTACAGTCTTTGAAAATGATCACATTTTCACAAAAAAAACTTTCCTAAAATATCAACATGCATTTTAGAGGGATCTCTTTAAATAATCGTACCACTTTTGCTCCTAATGCACTTCCTATAACAGTGTTTCCGTGATGTGAAGTTATTCCCGTTTCCTCCACATCCACTGTAGTGAAACACTTGGCATCTCTTGGTCTTGGGGTTGTAGGCAAATCGCTTCTCTGCACCGTCACATGTTCCCCTGTCCAAAGGACTGAAACACCCATCCTGTGGTTCCAGCTCTGAAAATGACAGAAAGAGGCAGACGATATGAAAGCTTTAAAATGAGACTTCAACTAATGACCATTTGGATTGTCAATAAGCATTTAGTCAGGACCAGAAATGACCTATTATCATCATGTATGCCTTCCTTTAGATTATATACCAACAGATAAGAAGATGGCTTGGTTCCATTGCAGTTTGATAGCAGGGTCAGGAGGAGGCCAGGGGATGCAAAGGATGCTTATTAGCATTTCATCAACATCTTCTTGGCTTTAAACTCCATGTGGGTCCATACACTCACAAATTAAGCTTCAGTCTGGCTGGACGTTGTCCAGTGTCTGCAAGCGCTCAGACCTTAATTGACAGATCTTAAAAGTAAGAGCTGTTATAATGGCTCCCCACAGGCCTGTGTAAGCTAACCTCTTTATTCAGTAGCTTTCCCACTGATGAGAGACAGACATATTCCTGCTGTAGGAGAGCTGGTTAGCAACCATGAGTGTTCTTTCATACAAATGATTCACAGTGATTTTCATCACACACAAATCGGTCATTATGGATTTAAATGTCCCACATCATCAATACTTAATTTGTTGAAGTCAATTGGGGTCAGTTAAAAACATAAGGGAATTTGAGCAATTGATTAACTGTGTCAAAATTCTGAATAAACACTGATTTAATTAATAATAATTACAGCTAATTATTGACATCAACAACAGGGAAATGCACATCAGGGTGATATTGTTCTGTTACAACCTAAATATTACACAATACTTCCAAGTCCTATGTATTAGGGTACTGTATCATCCCAGGACCCTCATATACAGGACTTTAAAATATTATAAAACCTAGACCTGCTAGGTTCAGTATTAATACTGCAGAAGTATAAAAGCCTGTCAACAGAGGAAGGTACACAGCCTGTACTCAGAAACTGTTTTGTATTCACAACAAAAACAACCATTGCTCTCAGTCATGCCCCAAACCCTGCCCATCTAGACCCACAATCTAACCTTGCTGGATTTGGTTTTTCTGACTGTTTACCTGGAATCTGCTCTTGTTTTATTAGATCTGTAAGAAATCAGAGGAGAGCCTCCTCTCTTCTGAGAGGAAAAATGTTAGAATTGACAAAATAATATGTATTTTGCAGGCTCTCTAGGTTGAAATCCGTGTGGTTTTTCAAGCTGTTCCCGCGGTCTGACAATGATGTCATTAGTTTTTAAATTTGCACAGTACCACCCCTACCTGTGAGTACCAGGGCGGGGCAAACAGTGGTTCATTTGCATTTAAAGAGACAGGGCACTGAAACCAGCCGTTCTGAGCAGATGAAAAGAGCTGTGATGTTTGATCCTTGGGGTATTTTGACTGAAGCATGTCACAGACATGTCTTTAAGACACCTGGGAACTATTTTCATTTGTGGAATAGGGACATAATGTGTCTCCGTTTAGAAGTTGAAATGAAGTGAAAAAAGCAAAATGATTCCACACAGATCAGCCTTAACATTAAAACAAGTAACTTTTTTATTGTTGTGGTGGATCTGTGTAAATCTGTGGACTGTTTTAAAAGTTCATTAGTAATTTTCTATGGTTTCATAGCTTGTTATTAATGTTGCATGTAGATTTTTAGCCGCATCAGAAAGTCATAGCAGAAATATTATTAGCAGTAGTTGTTTTTTGGTTTCTTCTTCAGGATTTTAAAACCAGAACTGCTTTAGTTTGGGATTATACACGCTCATCTATTTACACTCAGGGTTCTCCCATTGTCAGTGAGTGCACATCATCATATCACCACAAGATGTCAGTCTTTGGTTTCAACATGAGAACGTCTTCTCTGTAGACTGATCCCAAGATTCATGCTGCTTGTAAATAACTCAGTTTTCAGCTTTTGTGACTTTGAAATTCAAATTCAGCTCAGTGATGAAAAACAAATTTCACCTGATACCACTGGAATGGATCAGTAACAGTTATTATCGGTTGTTAGTTATTCTCTAAATTTGTCTGATTGAAGATCTGAATAATTTGTTGTTTGAATATCATAACATCATTGTTTCTGTTCTATGTTTGACAAATACACACACCCTCAATAAATAAATAAAGATAACAGATTGACAATGTGGCAGAGCTAGTGGGGCCAACTCATGCTGGATCTTTCTCTCTTGATATTTTCTGACAAGAGTTAAATTGCACTTTTAAAATATAACTCTTGGAGGGAGTAAAGGGAAACAGGCCTCAGCCGTCCAACTGCGGCATGAAGGAGCCTTGGAACACAAGAAACATGATGTATGTTCACTCACTGCTAATACACAAAAAATTAGTAGGTGGGAATATGTAAGAAATGGGTTGTGGGAAGGAGACACTGATGCACTTTGTTTCTGCCCATTGCCTTTTTCGACAGAATCAATTTCGTAAGCCATCTACCATCTATGCGTCACTGCACACTGACTTTTTTTTTTCCCCTCTTTTTTATTTTGTTACAGAAAAGATTATTGGCAGCTCACACTCGTTTAATGAATGTACTGAATCTGCTTAAACTGAGGTTTCAGCATATTTTAGAATTCAGCATCTGTTTCATTGATTTAATATTGCTTTACATCAGTTAATCCGTGTCATATTACTGGTGCTCTGTTTTTTATAATAAACTGTAACAGGCCGCACAGAGCGATTGGCTGTGTCTTACCATAGGCCAGTTTCAGTCTTTTCTATTCTGTTCTTTTTCTATTCATGTGAATCTAACTGTGGAAGGCAGGTACATTCACTGACTAACTATAGCTAGCTATACTGACTGAGTGTGTGGTGGTTGGTGTGTGTCTGTGTGTTTGTGTCTGTGTGATGGCTCAGCCTCTGACCAGAAAACTAACCAGTTTTTTTTTTGTTTTAGCTGAAATATTTTTCAACCACACACAAGTGTCTTCATTTTAGGTTGAGCCAACTTGAGTGATCCATCTGCATTTGTGGTCACTTGATATGTGATTAGCTGGTGAACTACCTTTAGAGTCTAAATTTCTTACCTGTTATCTCTTGGTTAGAGTCGTTGAGTTGCACTTGAGGCTCGCTCACCGTCAGTTCCCCTGAGAAACAAACACATCAACACATCACTCAGTTACTGGATTGCTCAGGTTATTGGGATAAAGCTTTTTCCATAAAGAGGGAGATGAGAAGATCCCTGTCATGTGTTTGAGTACAGAGCAGGGACGCCATGATTCGTGTGGTGTTTGTGATTGCACCCAGTATTTTTAAAAGATGATGTGCCTGCTCAGTACTGTAGATTATAAATGTCACCTCCAGATGCTGCCAGCTCCCTCAGATAAAGTTTTCAGATTACCTCATGAATGTTATCAGGTTCCCTTTTTGGCACTGGGTTTGAATCCATAATACTGCCAAATAGGCGCTTTTGCTTTTGGCTTTGACACCAAACTCTCTGCTATTGCCTTGTCAGTCAGCTCTCCTTACTGCAATTTCAAGCCTATTGAACCCAGCTTAAAAATCTTTGGGATCATGGATGAAGAACTTAGTTTGAGCAACTGCATCAAACGCATCACTGTATAAGAATTCTGGTATCTCAAAAACACAACACTGGTGAAAGAGTCGATTTTTGCAATGCTCTCCTCACTGGTTAAGCAAATACAGCCATTGGACAGCTAAAGCTTATTCAGTTGCTGCTGCTCTTGTTTTAACTTAAATTAAGAAAAAAAAGATCATATTACTACAGTTACATTCAAACTTATTAGTTTCAAGTTTTACTTATTGCTCTCGGCCCTAACTAAATTTCTAAAATGTTTGATGTGTATGAGCCTAATCATTCTCTAAGATCTGCAGGAGCTGGTCAAAAAGTTATTTGTCTCATATAATCCTCCAGTGTGTTGTGTCTTTACCACTCCTCATCGAGTTAAATCCTTCCCGATGTCGAATCATAAATAAACATACATGTTGGATATGAAGGAAACACCTGCAGTAGCCTGAGAGCAGGCAGGCTGGGAAGCGCCATCTACTGGCATCTTTACACATTTCACACTGCAGTTTATGAGCTGTACTTATATCATCTTTCACCCATATTGTTTTTCTCTTTTATGTTTTTTTCCCTGCATAATAGGTCCCACACCGGGAAAGCCAACTGACAGCGTTGATCACCCTCCACATTTGTTTTTCACTTCTTGCTAAGATAGGCTAATCACCTCCAGCTCAGACTTAACACAGGCATGAGTTGTATAAATCCTTTTATTTTAACTCTTGACAAGAGAGGGGATAATTTAAAAATGTAGATTTTTTACAAACTTTTGCTTGGTTGCAGGAAAGTGACATTTAAGTCACGCCAGTTGCTGTGTGTCACACGAAAACAATAACAGCACTTAGTTAATGTACTCGACTTGAAGTACAGTGAGGTACATTCAGTCTTACCGGTCAGTATGGTCGGCTGCACAACCTCAAATCTTTCTGCAGACTGTGTGTAGACCTGTGGAGCCTTAGTGGGTTTTGCTTCATGGACAAGAAAGAGAAGGAGGGGTTTTTACACAACTTAGATTTAGAAAAAAATCTTATCACATTCCAGTGATCTGTGATAATTAAAGGTAGTCTAATTTAATTAGTAACAGCCTAAAGAGCGTGTTAGTCTGAAAACAGATATCATCTACTGATGAAACTGAAGAGTCAATGATGATTACCCCCCACCCCCCAAAAAAACACAATACAACAATAACAAATCAAATCACACAATCTTTTCCAATTGATTTTTCTACAACATCGCTGTCGGCAGAATTGGTCACAGTCAGACAACTTGCTTGTTATTCTCAGAAAATTTCAATATCTAAATGACTTCTAAGTTGAGCATAATTAAGTCTGCTTCGGTTGGCTTTAAACGATTTAAATGCTAAATCAAGGGGGAATGTGATTTCATGGTCAGCAAAAAAAATCATCAGAAAGTTAATTTTCCGAGGTAGAACTATTTTGATTATGGCACCACTCTGAAATGAGTTTTCATTTATTATGCGGCAACTGTGATCTGTTGTGACTCGGCTGTCTGTGAAACCAGAGGTGTATAAATGACACTCTGCACTGCATAGTGCCATGAGATAAGGGCTGCAAAGTAATTATTTCTGTTTAGTCAAATTACAGACCTTACAGTGATGAGATATGAGTGGGATCAACTGTAATTACAAATGTAGTCTCAGGTTGCTGTACATTCACCACCCTGTTAAAGCTTCTATGGAAGTTTTCTCCCCCACTGAACCATCCAGTCTTTCCAGGAGTGGGTGGAGGTGATAATGGTGGCTTGCCAGCAGCATTAGCTCATAATTGCGCTCCCAAATCAAGGTTATTATACAAATTGATCAGTGCTACTTCATCCTCCCATAGCTATAAACATCATATTCTTGCATGAGCACGACTTTGACTCAGTTTGTGGTCTGCAAAGTGGCCTGCTGATTTCTCCACATGCATTATTTTCCACACATTTGCATCTGCTTTTTTTCATTTATCTATTATTTGGTAGCGCTCCAAAAGTGAGTAACAGCCGAACACAATAACCCTCTAGATTTTAATATGTGGCTTTGAACCAAACAATGCTGCTTCCACGGCAGCTTGGGCGCTAGCCAGCCTTCCCAGAAAAATGCACAGTACTTAAACCTGGGCCTACCTGGGTTCTGACATTTTGCCTGGCACTGTTCCATGCTCCTGAAGTTGTTGGCATTGCCAAAGCAGCCGCCATAATAGAAAACCTTGCACTGCTGAGTCTTGGTGTCGAAGAAGTAGCGCTTCACCAGCCCACGACAGGGACCTGGAGCCTCTGCCAGATGACATGGGTTCTTGTCCTCTAGAAAAGGAGGAGAGGATGAGAAACATATATACACAGAGACCAAGGAAAGATTACAACATTTAATTTCTGAGTCTGCTGCTTAATGAGGAATAGTAAGTGTGTGTTTCTTCACAGTGCATGACAGTCAGCAGTTTTTACTCCATATTCCACTTTGGTCTGAAGTGTAAAACTTTTACTCTGCAGTTACTGAACATAAAAATTCAGCTTTCTTTTATGGTGGGCTTGTTTGACAAAGACAGAAGGATGGAGTCATAAAGAAGCACTGAAATGATGTCTACGGTCTACATTATTTAGCATCATCTTCATTTTGTTTGCATTGAACAGTGTTACTTTTCAGCAAGCCTCCTCAGTTTTCCTCCCTTTCTCCATGTAGTTCAGAACAGAGCTTAAATGACTGTGAGATCAAGTAAAATGAAAACAAAATGCAAGAAGAACAGAGTGTACTTCCCTGCCTCAATGGGTATTTAAATTTTGCAGTGAAAGAATCTTAGTTAAAATACGAAATATGTTGCAATTGCAAAGCCAGATGTAGATTTTTTGCTCAGATACAGTGTGTATGATGCAAGGCCTTGAGCTGCCTTCAGCAGTGAATGACAGGTTTGAAAAAGAACGCAGAGTATGATCTAGTCCATTGAAACGCCTTTGGAAAATAAAAACAAAGGCAGAGAAGACGTTTCTATTTGAAGCCTGTGCAGCTTGAGGTGCAATAAAAAAAACTGCAGGCCATCGCCCTTGCAATCACCACCCCTTCAGTCAGAGTCGTCTTCTTTCTGTTTCCAGAGGTCACGTGACATTTCCACCCCAGTCAGGTTTTCAGCCCCATCGCCCCCTCTCCTACCCCCCACCCCAAAAAAAACTTTAGCACTTTTCCACTTTCAGCAGAACTACCCTATATTGCCTTATCCCCAGTGAACCGTATCTGTTCCTCTGCCATATCTGTACTTTCTCTCCTGTCATATCTTCTCTACCTGTTAGCTCAGCTCCCACCCCCTCTGTTTCACTTCTCAACATTTATCGCATATTTTATCACCCCTGGGTCTCGGAGCTTTGGGATCTGGGCCCCACGCTTCTAAGTGACAACTGATGCTCAACTTACATTTTGCACCTCTCACTGTCATAGCTGTGGAACAACATGGATTTGTTTCCTGTTTGTTGACCTTTAGTCTAACCTCTGTGCTTCTGAAAGTATTTCAATTTTAAAAAGGTATTTGTCCATCAGCTTAGAATGCAATGTAAATATTGAGATGTGTTAATTTGAACAGTATTGCCTTGTGTTGTGGAGGTTTTGGTGAAGCCATACTGTTCATTTGAATAACCCTCTCACAACCCAAAAAAAGAAATTACAAGCTAGTGACAAGCTCATACTTGACTTGAATCTGTAATTACAAACAACCACAACCCTGTGATGCATCACTTCCAGTGGGCTGTGTCAGTTTCGGCTACACTTTATTGGTATTGCCAGCCAGTACAGGTGCAATCTGACAAGCTGTGACATGCTCAGAGTGTGTGTCCAATTTTTGTATGTGAACCGAGCCGAATGGATCACACAAAGATGGATTATTTACCTTGTGTATGACAAATATTACTGTTTAAATTCCAGATACTAAATGTGTGGTCCAAAAAGTTGTTGAGGCAGTGAGATGAAAACCTCACTGAGCCACCAGTGGATTAGTCAGTACAAACCCATGCTGTGAACCAACACTTTGATCAAATCCACTAAACTTTATTTTAAATTCTAATGGAAATCCAGAGTTTCTAAAAATAACTAATATGGCAGGCTGTATTTTGGGGTGCATTGACTCAAAAGATGCACAGTGCATAGAGAAAATAAAATAATTTCATGGGCTGCTGCAGCCATGAAATCTACAGTTTGAATAGAATTTCAACTTTTATAGAGAGTTGAAGCAAGATGATACATACTGTATATTATATTGTCATATTATACTAATGTTATTAAAATCCCCTTATCTATTAATCTTTCTAGAAATGTATCAAGTTATAGACAATTAAAATATCTAATCAATAAATTATTTGTGACAGTTTGAGAGGAATTTATTAGTTTACCCAACATCTGGTCACATGGCAATATTTAACCACTGGGTCTTCAGCTGTAACATCACAGTTGACATAATAAAAGCATAATCATTATAAGCAATGCAAAGGGTTGATATTCCAGCACAGACTGGATAAATGTAAAACATCAATGTATAATCTAAGTTAGGGATGAAGTGCTGGTTTTAAATGGCCTTTTGCTTCATCACAAATCTGGCAAATCAGCTAGCTTCCTCGTCTAATAAGAAGACAGGTCATATTTTTTAAGTAGCACTTTGTTGGACAAACTTGAATATTGGAAATGAGCTAAGAAGTTCCTCCTGAAACAGTTCCAGCAGGTTTTGGCTGCTGCTCAAAAAGAATCCAACACAGCAAAAAAGTCATAAAGATTTTTTTCTTTAAACAAAATTCTTTCTAAGTTCTTTCTTGCCAAAAGTTTGATGAGATTTTAAATGCACCTAGTTGAACCAGCCATGTTTGAGGCTCTTTAACCCTTCATGTTTTATATGAACAAACATGGAATAAACTACGAGACGGCAAACTGAAGCTACCAAAGATAACACGCAGAGGGGATGAGCCAGCTAACCAGGTGACAGTGTGATCACTCTGCTGTTAACACAGCTGGCATCACATCAACAACTCTTGACAAATTAAGTAAACCAAACATCCATGTGCATGTACTGTAATTCAAATGTATCAGTCAACATTGTGACACCAGTGATTTCTAACTAATAAATCGGTATTAACAATCACAGCCATCATGATAACATCTCCAGTCTGTGGATTGCAGTCCCAATCAGTCCCATTCATACCTGCACATGGCAGTGATGGAATAGTAGACCTTCTCCTTCCCCTGGTAATCCTTAAAACGGCATCTTCCATGAGCA
>OMNW01013804.1:4352-23790 GCA_900303245.1 Selene dorsalis
AAAGCACCTGATGGAGTCCATCAGGTCTCTTGCAAACTGACAAATGGAGAGAATATTAAAGCTGACCTTAGCAGGATGTGACCAGTTTGTGTGATGTGACCAGAGGATGATGGTGCTCCACCAGACACAGTGATGTAAGTGACCTCAAAGACTTTCTTCCTTATTTAGCAGGGACTGAACTAGCAAATTGGAATATAATACAAATACAATAACACAAAAGAAAGATGACTGTGGAGGGTGGGGCCCTTACTTCCTCCCTCCTTAATGGTTAATGATACATTTGAGAAGTGGAGCACAACTCAAATACAAAGTAGCTGTCCAGTGGTGGTGTGGACAATTTTCAAAATGTTAATTACCAAAGTACAGACTGTCATAAAACTGTGATCTACATGGTGTAGTTAATTGAGAGTTAAGAGTTTCTGTATGTTGTTACAGCCTTTGATAAATCATCAGATTGATTAATGTAACTGGTGTTGCTCTTTAATTGCTTTTAAGTTAAGTAACTTTTCCACTAGTTTCTGCTGGTACATGATTTGGGTTGAACTCTTTTATAGAGTCTCTCTATACCTACATTACAGACAGTCTTGAACTTGATAACCATTTTATTCTGAGGCATTGAGTGATTACTCTCATTTAATATCAAAGAAGAAGAAGCGTTAACGGACTTGATGTATCAGATAATGGTGATTTTTTGTTTCTATCCATCACTGTGCAACTACAAAACTTTCAAGCTTAAGCTTTTGTATTCTCGGAAACAGTGGCCATTGAAACAGTCATTTAAAGTACTGTAGTACTTGCTTGTACCTGCATTCTCCCTTCAACCTGCACTGTCATCATCAGTAGTGTCTGATTCTGGACCTGTTGTTTGCTCCCCTCTCCATCAGCCTCTTCCTCTCTCTCCTCAGCATGTTTTCTTTTTTTTCTCTTCTTCTTTTTTTAAAATAATCAGCTATAGATCACTTCATGTTGAGACCACAGACAGGAGAAGAAGAAGACAGGACAAGATACAGTCTGAGCTAGTGAGGAAGAAAAAGTAGTATGTTAACCACAGTTAACATCGTACCTGTCCCGGAGGAGCAACAAAACAGCACATCATCATGCACTGGCATGAATACAACCACTCACAAAACACTGCAGTCCCACTCTGGAGCCTTGTTAGGGAGAAAACATCAGATTGGTACTATATTGCCGACAGCTTTTATTATTAGGGTGCATATACAAACAACAGGCCATTTGCAGGTGAAGCAGTGTTTATAACTCATTTGTTTATGAGCCCAGATTCTGCTGCAAAGCCACAACGGGTTGTTTTCCTTTTTTTCACTAGTAGACTGGAGCACACTGCGCAAACACAGTTCACCTGAAAAGGGGTTAACACTCATCTGCCAAAGCGCGCTCATCTCACTGTCCAGTTCTAAGTTGCACCCCTACAGCTTTTTCTCATAAAAAGTCTAAAGCGACACATAAAATGAGACATTCTTGCTTCCATGATTTCCTGTTTGTCTCCAGAATGTGAATATCATACAGTGATTTCAGCAACAAATCTCTGACATGCAGGGTGTCACAAACCACAATTAAGTGTTTCTGCCTGAGACTTTTGAGAGAGAGAGAGAGACAGAGAGAGAGAGAGAGAGAGAGAGAGAGAGACAGAGAGAGAGAGAGAGAGAGAGAGAGAGAAAGAGAGAGAGAGAGAGAGAGATAGAGAGAGAGAGAGAGAGAGGGAGAGAGCATGTTAACTCAGCATGTCAGTTTGTAGAGCACAGGCAACAAGCTGTAATGTAGGAAAACACAAAATATTTTACAGCTGTTTTACCCACTCAGTAACTAGACCTGATGAGGGGGTTGTCAGCCGTTATGACTCTCTTTGTGAACACCGACTATGCTTGCAGTAATTGCTGGTTGATTCAAGACTCTATCCGCCTCCTCTCAAAACCTCCCAACAACGGCAACAGAAGTTACAGGATCGTTTCATCATTTCAACTCATGGAAAATCCAACAACGAACCACCTTTTTCTTTTTTTTTTGCAAGAAACACTAGAATGGAGGGGGGGGGCTTTATTGTCAAATCTATTAGCAAATCTTTGTCTGCCATGGTATGGCACAAATTAAAATACATTTAAAAGACAGTGAAAGTAATACAATCAATGAGATATGAACAAACAGCATCACATCAAGAGGCTTAGAGATCATGTCACTGTACTATTTTTTATCACTAACACCCATCAACAGTGATCATTCACTGTTATGGACTGTGGGCAGCTTTTTTTTTCCTGTTGACCTGATGCAACCGGCCCTGTCACGCTCACTGGGATATGAGCCACACAAAGGGACTGCGTCATCTCCCTCCATATCCCATGAATAATCCATGACCTCAGAGGCACCAGGAACAGCTCTGGGTACTCGGTGAGAAGCTTTCACTAAAACAAACTGTCAAAACAGGACACAGGTGTTTACATGCACTCGACAGAAGGCGAGAGAAGCTGCAACAGCAGCAACACTCTGTTACTTTTACTCAACACTCGACAAGTGAGTTTTCTGGGCGGAAGTTTCATTTCTCCAAGATATTTGTCTTCTTAAAGCATTTTGACTCAGACAGTTGTTCAAGGACGTTCGAGAAGAGCAAACGCATAAGCCACTGCACATATTTCACAGCAAAACTGCAATTACTAACATTCAGTTGTCCACCTCCACCAACACTCACAGTCTGTCCAGTCGCATTTAATAAATGTAGTAAAGTCTCTAGAGGACTTTTTGATTTGTGATCATTTATTCATTCATTCGTTTTTGGCAAATACGTATGTGAGGTCACAGTGACCTTGACCTTTGACCTCCCGACAACTAAAATCTGACCAGTTCCTTCTTGTGTGCAGGCAAACAATGAAATTTGAAGAAATCAGGTGTTACTCCAATGTGACATTAATGAGAATGGGAGGGCTGGATAACATAAAGCCTCTGGAGATGGCTGTCAGCGGTGCACAGGCATCATTATTTGTGGGGGCACTAAAGACATAATTTGCACACAATACTCGTAGGCGTATATTCTCATTGGGTCACTTGTGTCATCAAATAGATTTCCTGCCATTAAATTGAGAAAAGGACTTTGGAATGACACGATTACCATATTATTAACATAATTATTTTAACATGAAATGCACAATCAAGTAATTGAAGTCCACACAATTAAAACCAGGAACCGAAAGGCACATTTTATATACACCCACCAGCCATATCATTACGACCAGTGATGGGTAAAGTAAATAACATTGATTGGTGCTTTACAGTGGCACTTGTCAGTCATATGGATGCTACTTTGACACATACCACTCACCTAAAGATTGGAGTAGACCAAGAACACTCCTTCATGGAACTGATATTCCCTAATGACAGAGGCCTGCTGAACATGGATACAGCACCTGCCACACTAAAAAGTGCTTCAGGAATGTTATGAGGAACACAGCAAGGTACAAGAGCTCAAGGTGTTGACTTGGCCTCCAAATTCCCCAAGTTCTCGATCCAATGCCTGTGGTATGTGACAGACAAACAAGTCCAATCCACTATGAGGCAGGTGGTCATAATGTTATGACTCACCCGTGTACTTAGTGGATTTCTGCCAGATTCTCCATTTCATCTGACCCCAAATTTAATATGAGAGGAAGCCAGCAGATAAAATAAGAACAACATGTAAACAAGTACAAGTTCATGGCCAAAAGTCAAACCCACTTCCTTGTTAATGAGAGGTGAAAACCACTGAGGCACAACGTCACCTACAGGTCAGGAACTGTACTGCTGCTTAGACATCAGATAGACACACACTCCAGAGGATAAAGCTAAAAAGTTATGTGCCTTCCTTAATATAGTCTTCTATGACAGCAAGACTATAATGGCACAGTCATCTGCTTCACCTGGCGCAGAACACTCCTCTGGCAACGACTGTCCCATCTTTCCTCCACATTCTGCAGCACAGCACTGCAGCACCAGCCAGGCTCACATACCAACTCCCCGTAGCACGCTTAATGAGCAACCTGCAGTGTGTGTGAGCGTGCATGTTTGTGTGTGTTTCACAACTTCAACTTTTTACTACTGGCCTCCTTCAGCCCTTCAGCGATATTTCCTGGCTGCCAGCTTACACCCATATTGTCATCTATGTGCCCAAACAGCCATTGTTCTCTGGTGTAACCATGACAGAGACAGTCTGATGTAGAGCTGAGTGTGTGTATCAGTGTTTTTTTCTTTCTTTTTTTTAACAGTTCATTTGAGACTAAAAAAAAAGAGTTCTTGTTATTAAAAAAAATTGCATTACAACTTGCATGACATCCACGGTGACAAGAGTTCCATTAGATAAGTAAATACTATCTGGATGTGGGAGAATCTTTTCCTGAATTGTCCTTGATTTTAAGGACATTATGACTAACTGATCTTCTTATAAAAACGCATACTTCCTTTCTCTTAATTACTGCTGCGTGTTGAGATAGAGAAGATCCATTAATGTGCAAATAGACCAACTAGATCATGTCAAGCTAATTGACACTGGAGACTACATGGAGGATCATCATTACACTAATGGAAAACAGCCATTACTGTGCCTGAGATATAATCCGTCTTCAATGAATTGCTGCAAACCACGGAGGGCAGAAACCTCTTAAGTGACCCCATGTCAGCTCTGACTGTGAGCTTGAGCTTATGAATGATTTGTTTCTGTTATGTAAAACTGGAGGTATTTTGTTATTTTGCTACTGAACAGATCCCAAAATAGCATAGAGCAAGAGTATGTCACTAAAACGGATCATGAGCTGACAATGCGCACTCACGCATGTAGCTGTATGTTTAGTGCAACATAAAAGAAAATCAATTTATTGTCTTGTTAGACTAGTGTTCAGACTTTACATGGAGGAACTGCATGTATATGGGAGAGGAGAGGAGAAGAGAGGAGTGGACAGGAGAGGAGAGGACATATTGCAAAAGCTCTGTGTAGAATAAAGGAGACTGCCATGAAATGGTGCTCTGGGACTGCAGGATAACAGTAGCTTGCCACCATTTACTTTGTCTAACCTTTAAGCACATTAAAAATTGGCAGTATCCTTTAATAAAACTCACACACTCGGTTTTGCCCTTTCCTGCTGTAACCTCTGTCTGGGTCCTCCTTCCAGGGCAAGTAGTGGCTTTGTCAAGAAAATGATAATAAAGTTGGGTTTCGTTAGAGGCTGGCCTCAGGCTCCCCTGTGTGTTCCTTTTGGACAGTGTAGGTTTCAATGCAATTAGCTCCCCTCTGTGACAGGAGTGTGTGTGTGGGGGGGGGACTAATGATGCAGAAAAAAATCCTTTAGTGAGGATGTGAGCAATTGTCCATCTGGACATACATCCTGTAATAATATAGTAGTAGTATATATATCATGCATAATATGGCATAGTTCATAGAGAACAGTATAGCTGTATATGTGCAGTACATCTCCTTCTGCACAAAGTGACTTCTACTGCCAACTTACTGCAACGACTGCAGCACCCTGCAAAGACACAAACTTCACCAGGTCTCTCAGGAGGAGCCACGGCCACACGTCAATCATACTGTAGCTGCAGCCCTGTGATGGTCTCTTTACCACTACTACACAGACTATAGACTTATCCTGTTTCCTTCTGGCACACAGCTGTCTAAGGAAAAGAGATGAACGGTGTGTTACTTTAAGTATAATAGATATTCTTGTTTGGAAGCAACAACTTTTGTGATAGATCCCTACCTGGATTCCTCTTAAGAAAGAGATTAACATAATTAAGTAATGGATTAGATACTTGTAAGCCTTACATATAGGTTATGTATCTTATGAACTGTACAATAAGCTAATTAGTTAGTTTTGCTCATGGTCTACTCTTTGGGGCTCTGTGTAACCTTCACCTTGAGAGTTCAGTGGGAGTGTTATCTAGAATTATCCAAATCTCTCTTCTGGCAAACGCTTTAGGACTTCAGGACAACCAGCATAATCCAACCAGCCACATCAGAAAGCCTGCACTCTGCTGTTCTTACCCACACTGCCTGCATTTACTCTGGTATACTGAGATAAAAACAGCAACACTGCAGGTCAAAGACATCTGTGATTAACTCAAGCGTAGAATTACGCCAATGAGCTAAGTTGCAGGATACATGATATCAATCTGTCCACTGTGATGACACCGCGACCTCGACCTCGACCTTTGACCACCAAAATCTAAGCTGTTTAACACTGAGTAGAACTACACATTTGCATCAAGGTTTAAGAAATTCCCTGAAGCCTTTACTGAGAAATGACCTTCATAAGAATGGGACATACAGACAATCCAAAAACATAATGCCTCTAAAGCAACACTGCAGTACATTTAACTCAAATTCTGCTTCATTCTCATTTCAGCTCTTTCACAAATGTTCTACTGTTATGTGGCTCTCACCTTGACAAGCTGTTCCACACCTTTATTCCTTCCCTGACTTCCTGCAACACATCTTATTGTATCACACGGGATTTGCTGCATTAAACTAGACCCTAATGCTGCATCGACTTAGATTTTTGGATTCTTTCATTGCCTCCCTTTTAGCCCGAGAAGTGAGTTCAAAAATCTTCTTGTTTGACTACAGAGTGTCAGAAAAAAAGAAAAAGAAACAGAAAAAAACATGAGATCATCCAAAATCTCCTGTTGCAAGATGAAGCACTAAATGTTCAGTTCTTCTTAGCTGCTGCACCAAAATCAAGACATTTCATTCCTCCTCTATTTGATCTTTTATTGAAGCTTTGATGATTCAATTTAAAAACACTTTAACATAGGGTTTAGAAGTCCGGATTTTCATGTGCTTCATTCATCACATTGTACATTAATTAATTGCATTTACAGTGGTCATTTTTTGCAGACAAGTGATGTATCTCAATGACACATACTGACAGTCATATTGCTTTTCTGATGAACTGTGACAATGTGGCTATTAAATAAGTCTCAGAGTGGGGCTGTTCCACGCTGAGATGAGTCAGAATTCAAATGTGTATTTTAAATAATCTGATATGACAGTCTCTAGGGATCCTGGATGAATTAAATACTGAACATTGAGGCCTTTTACATTGATTATGTCACTGATGAACTGATGTGAGGGTGTGGTTGATATTAAAGGTTTGCATCTAGGAAAGATGAAGAGAAGTGTTATTTAAAGTTAAACTCTGACAAAAACCCAAGTGAGTACACTGTGTAACCATAGAGACTGTTTGTGGTACAAAACTTCACAGATAAAACGGACTTGTCCTTGACTTTCTATAATCTCCCAGACCTCAAATGTGTGGTGAATCCTGCAGGGATTTGCCTGTCCACAAAGATGTGGTAGTAAATAATCCTGTGTGTGATATTGGCAGAGTGGTGATTTACCATAATCCCAGTACATTGGCTCAACCCCCAGGTCAGTGTGGACGGGCCAGGTTCTAATCCAAGGTCACTTTATCAACCATGTCTGTCCAAGCTTATCATTATGTTACATAATGTTCACTTTTTGGCTGGTAGTGATTAAAACCGCTGGAATAGTCGTGTCAAGGGTCAAATTTCATCGGTCACACTGTTTGGAAGCGCTCTCAGGCATTACATCACCAACAGAAATGGTGTGCAGGGAAGATAAATCCATTTATTGCAAAGCTGATGAATAAAAAACAGAAACAAATCTTCCAACAGATTTTCTGTGTGACTCAAACCACAGAGGAGAGCCTGTACAAAGATCAAAAGACTGCGCCACAAAAAGTAGACAAGGGAACGGGGAAACAGATTGTTTAAGTACACTGTATGTGGATACAAAGTACTCCCAGTACTCCCACACTGCCTGTTATTCCTAAAGTAAGAGTTAAGAGTTAAGCACATAATGTAGGGATAAAGCTAAACAATTTAGGTGTAATCATAGTTAATAAGATATATATATATTGCATAGGCTTTGATGACATACTGCAGCTTTTGATATTAGGTCAAACAGAGCACTAACATTTGTGCGTGTTTGGTGTGTAAATTATTAACCAAACTAAATAACCAATATCCTAAATCCCAAAAAAACATTCGTTTTCATTGTCCATCCTCTTTTTGCCCGTCATACAACAACATATTGATCACCAACCAGCCTGCTGCTAATGAGAACATACAATCGCTTTTAGCCCAGCTTTGATGTGTATAACACAAAATGCTCACAAGATTGTGCCCCACTGACCTCTCCTTCCTCCCAGCTATTTCAATACCAAACTGCTTTGTGGCTGAAACTATTTTTCAAAGTTCCACCAATCACATATTTGTTAACAAATGTGTCAGTGACAGTCGCACAAGGTAAACAGACAGTGCCGAGCCATGCGATTAGCATTTCTTAAGACAAGAGCCCCAGCAGAACAACACATACTGGATTTTTCTTGCAAATCCATCTTCAATAGAACCAACTGTGCGTATCCTATTGAAAATTTGCTCTCAATAAGACACAATTTTTATAGTTACAAACAGAAAGCTCCTTAATCTACATGTCCAGCTAATGTTATCCCTCCATAAAACATCTAAGAATCAACAGTTCATATGACTTCTGTTTTTGAGGTTTCAGCTGTAGGGCCCCATGAAGCCAGCAATACAGTAGCAGGTAAGTTAATCAAGCCATGTAAAGATGACTGTACTGCCTACACCAGTCTCTGTTGCCATGACTCACTTAATGATGCTGCTGAGTTTTCTTCATTTTCTTCTCATTGTTTATGCCAGTATGTACCTTCAAAGTTCCAACATCCAACCATGAAGTGCAGTTCATAAAAGGTTTTCATCATACACTGATGATGAGAGAAGTACAAAACAGAAAAGCTTATATAATTTTCCCCACAAATAAATACAACGACTTTTTCACAATAATAGGCCTTTACAAATGGTGTTTGTAGGTTGAGCATGTTAAAAGCAACTGTGGTAATAAACACTTCATCGGACCCCTTATCAATTCAGATCATCATAAAGTTGTGCTGCTTTATGCCGCACTCTTTCCCCAAATAACAAATGGTTGCCAAGGTTTAACAAATTAATCTACTCTGCAGATGAGAGTTGGTGCATAATGAATCACACTGCCACCCACAAAGCAGACGAGCACAAATGTGAGCGCACAGACACAGATGATTTTAGAAACACACAAACAAAATAAAAAGAGCATTGGGGTGTCCTTGGGAAGGGGACCAACGTGACTATTGTAGCTCTCATTCAACGAATAGCTCAGTCCTTGTGAAAACATGGGAACATATATTCTTTTTGTTCCCTAACTGCTGGACTGATTGTGATTATCCGTTTGAATAACAGGGATCATCAGTGCTGTTCAAACAGATGCAGTGAGCCACATTGTCTCTGAGGTTTTGTTGAGGATGCATTTAAATGAATCTGTAGGTGGGGTGAGTCCAGCTTTTGACGATGATTTAGGTGGGTGCATAGTGAACGGCAGGGTTCATTGAAATTGCTGACAGTGCGCGTTCCTTGTGACGACCTTTCAGCTTTGTGAGTGATAGACCTGATGACGAAAAGTATCAGGCTTAAACTTGTCGAGGCTGCCGTGTGTGTGTGTGTGTGTCTGAAAAGCTGTACTGCCTGTGCTTTGATTTCTTCAGATCAGCACATTAAGATCAATCTCCACCTTACAGCTTCCACATTTCAACATCCAGCAAATGCAGCAGTGTGATGTTAACGCAGATCTCACATGTTTTATGCCTCATGTACAGCCCATATGGTGAGAACATCTAAGCATCAAAGCACTGTAAATGTCTAAACACCTGAGCTATTAAGTAAAGGTACTTGTTTTGTTGACTTTGAAACATCATCACTCCATAGCCGGGGGCCCACATCTACACATCTACACATCCACATCTCTTAAACTGTCGTCTGGTGCCTCAACTGTACCTGGTTTCTCCATCAAATAATTAATTCATTTTCATCTTTCTCTGACAACTGTACAGGTTTCTGTTTCTAATGTTACAGAAACATTACATCATCATTCTGGATGCCATTCTTGATTGGGGGATTCCGATCATGTGTTGTATTTGGCTTCATATCTACGATCTGTTTGAGGGAGACTGACAAGGCCCAGAAGAGCCTCATTTTCACCATAAGGTCAGATTGGTATACGCTGACTGAACACATGCTTGCAAATATACTGAGATAGTGACACTAAAGCTGCAACTAAGACCAACAACAAGCCAACAAGCCAACAAGGATATTCAGTAAACTACCATGAATGTAAAACAAAACAAAACAAAACACCATCAATATTTTTTTGGCATCTTTGTGTAAAAAAATGACTCAAAATTATTAATGTATTTTCAAAATAGTCACCAGTTACTGTAAATGTCAACAATTTGTTTCATCTCTGCGTGACTCAAACACAGCAGATAAAAATGTAATTCAAATGACATTTAAACCTGTGATGATTACTGGAACAGTTACAGAAGCAAAAGTAACATGACAGATGACTGATTCAGATTCGCTG
The DNA here is from genome assembly GCA_900303245.1 of Selene dorsalis. Classification (NCBI taxonomy): domain Eukaryota; kingdom Metazoa; phylum Chordata; class Actinopteri; order Carangiformes; family Carangidae; genus Selene; species Selene dorsalis. Next base: position 14,818 of record OMNW01013804.1, read on the forward strand.
ACTGTACGACCATGCTTCACCTACACACACAGACCATAGGCTTTAAAGAGTAACTATGCAAGATGGTCGGAGATTGGCCGTTTCTATGATGGTTTGGTGCTTTTTTTACTCGACGGAGCTCCCCCTACAGTTCCAGAGGGCAAATTTCACACACAACTGTCCTAAAATCTCACTGCAACCACCCCCTGGCCATGTGCGTTTGTTTACAAGGAAGCTGGCAAGACAGCAGTTCGTGGATCGATGTCTACAGAGGTTTGTAACCATATGATACGTTTTACGATGTGTATCTGTTATGAAAAAAACATTTACGGGAAAAACTAAAAGGCTAGGGATAGTGGCTGTAGTGGTCCGGAGTGCCCCTTGCTAGGTGTGGAAGTTGTTTGCCAGCACAAACGAATGAATCCTCTGGTCGTGGAAATAGTGAACGCCAGGTGAATACACAGCGTTTTTACACAGCTTGGAGATACAGGAAAGCTACTGATGTTATTCAAGGCATTCCCACATCGAGCCGTGTTTCAACACCAACTTGAACTACACAATGGAAATATAGTGTGAACTGCACAAATTTCACAAAACCTAGATTCAGCTGACAAAGTTTTGTGGCTGAAGAGAAAGCTCGACCGAGGTTGACTCGTGTCTGACTATGTCAGGACGTGTCGTCCTACCGTAAAGCAGTCCGTTTTCTCGCAAGATGAGGTCATAGCTACCCATGGCCGAGATCTGGGACACCGGGGAGGAGGACCTGATCTTGCAAGGTCAGTTTTCAACCCAGATACGCTAGGGGGCGAGTAGATAGCCCCCATTCTCCCATTCTCCCTCCATAACAACTCGCTTAACCATCACAGTGACTCCAAAGCTGTATAATTACGGCCAAAATCCTGCATAGTTTCCCTTTAATGGTAAATGAACCCTTACATGAGTCATTATCTTACATAAACCTTGTGTTTGTTGTGTAGGTAGAGCTGAAATTCACCTCATTTCTTTGTTTCGAGCTGTCACTTCATCCGTAGTCTATTCAGACTCAGAACCATTGTTCTTTTGTCACAAAAGGCTCTGATGCAATATGATTTTCAAGGCCCCCTGGATGGAGAGGGTGGCGCTGACAGCTTTCATCTTTAAATCACTCTCAGGCTCAGTTCTACAAGCGCTGAAGACATCAGTGGTGGGGAACATCAAACATGCACAAATGGGAAAAAGGAAAGAAAAAAAAAATAACCGACAACATCCAATCTCATTTACCGTTTGATCAGGAGCAAACAGCAGCTTCACTACTGCACAAACATGTAAAATTAGGATGTGAAGTATGCATGGCAAAATCCTCCACCGCCAGCAACTTATTCACTGTTTTCTATCCACTTTATAATATATTGTAACTACATTTCTGGGACTGGAGAATGTGAATGCCAAATATATGAAAACATGACATCGCTTCAGTTGTTCTGGGATGTTTAATTAAATGTGAGAAAAATTCTTGTTTCACAATGATTAACTCCAAAATCTAAGAACAGTGGAAAAACTAACCTCCTCGTAACTGTGTGCCTCCACCACTCTGCTTTAGATGACTGGGTAAGTGAAGGAAATCATGAATTTGAATGCCTGAGTGACTGTCATATATCCACACAACTTAATGTAAGCTCCTCATAATGTGTAGGCAATCAGACCAAGTTACTAAGAGACACCAATATCGTCAAGGAAACAAAGTCTGCATCCCTGCCACACCATTGGCTTCTATTCATTAAAGAGGAACTATACAAGTCTGGTCGCTTTTCCGCTGTTTTGCTAACCCTCCTCCAGGCCATGTGTATTTGTTTTCAATGAAGCCGGTGAGAAGGTATCAATAGAGCGGTGGATAACTGGATTATTTATCATATATGATGTTACAACGTGTATATTTGTGTATAGTCTGAGACGAGAGCTGGGACACCGGGTCGGAGGCACTCATCTTGCAAGGTTGGTTTTTGGCCAAAAGACGCTAGGTGGAAGACAGAGAGCCTCCATTCTCCCTGTGACACGTTACAAGTCATTTATTTAACCATCACAATTACTCTGAAGCTGTTTAATTAAGGTAAAAGTGCAGCATAGTTAAGCTAAAAATCCTGCATAGGTCCTCTTTAAACTTAGCACTACTAGCATTGATTAATTCTTCAAAACATAGCCTTTACACAGGCCCCTGAAATGACTAATGATTCTGTCTAATTACTTGTACCAAGTTAATCATATAAAATCTCAGTCAACAGATCATTATCAAGAAAACTTAAAAATACGACCAGGATATTCTATAAATAAAGACATTTTTATACTCTGCCCCCCAAGTCATGTGTCCCCGTTGTCCATTTTTCAAAACAAACATCAACAGCCCTAATTACATTGGCAGTGAACATCCAGCCTTAATGCTATTAGCACATCTGAGATCAAGCACACAAAGCAGATGCCACAAGAGAGGAGGATCAGTGGCTCAGTCAGAATCTGAGATTCAGCGCAAACTCTCTTCCCCTTCTTCGCTCGGCTTTAAATCTTTATCCATTCCTCAAAACCTGTCATCCTTTGCTGCATTCCTGCTCCACAGCTTCTTTTAATAACCATCCTCTTTATCTCTGTCGTATGTTTCTCCCTACTGCCTCCATGCTGCACACATGCCTCGCCTCTAATGACACCTGAAATGTATAGAAATATACTCATGTATTGTATCTGGACCAATTATGAGTGAGTAGCTGAATGAGAATGGATTTCTCTGGTAAGAGGCTGACTAGAGCTATTTCCCCACATAGTTAACGATGGTATTGATTAGAGGAATAGCACACTGGTAGAGAGACTCAACACAGTGTGTGAGAAAGCATAAGAGGGCCGGCGAGTCAATAACATCTCACTCAATGTTCCCTGCACAACAGTATGGAGATATTTTGGCATGGGGTCAGGAATGGACTTTTTGGCATTAATTGAGCTAATAACAGCTCACAGCGTGATGAACAAGTCTATAGGAAATCTGTACAGTAATGAAAATGTGGAGCTAAAACTGAGTCGAGTCATTCATTAACCAAACAAAAAATAAAGCTGGCTAGACAGAGCTTATGCACATGGGATCTAGATAATGACAGTTCCAGGCAATTATCTGGAGGAGAGGGAGAGGAATATATGAGGGGTCTGACTGACAGTTGTATTAGGGCAGCTCTAACTCACAGTACACACAGGTCTGCACGGTCAGTGCAATGTTACGCCAACCTTTTCTTTCTTCCGTGGCAGCTCTCATGTTCAGGACATTGCAGTGGCAGACATCCAGAGAGCTTCCCTCTGTGTCCTGTCCCAGCTTTGCCCTGCTGACCCTCATTAGAACAGTGCCCACGACCATTGCTGTGCGCTACTGAACCCAAGCCCCGATAATTTGTGCCACAGGAGCGAAAGCCCATGAATCACCTTTGCTCTGTTCTTTTTATCTAACAAATAAGTTGAAGAGTGAAGGGGAAAGGAAGGGAACACTTTGATGTGAGACCTGTGCTTCATTGTGTAACTTTACTGTGTAAATTCCATACTTATAAAATGCTTTCCAGTTCCGACTGATATTTAAAATGGGCACAGGGGAAGAAAACAAGCTTTCTGGGAACAATATTGAAATTGAAGTTCAGGGAAAACAGTGTTAACCACAATATTGAATTTTACACTTCCGATATGCTACAAAAACTGTGGGAGAACAGAAACTCAGATATTTCATATATTCCTCAATAACCCCTCCATCTTCTATTTTCTCACAGTCCTTCTGATTATCTTACTGTACTCCTGCAATATGTAATAACATCATTAATTTACAGGGCCTACGGATATCAGTGTCATTGCACTGGTACCTGATTCATATAAATAAGCTATACATTTTCTATACATCTTTTATTGCATTTGCATTATAAATTTATGCCAAAAAGACCATTAAATGTAAAAAAAAGACATCTTTTAAAGCTTTGTCAGTTGTTAAGTTGCATTATTAAGTGGTCTAGATGTTGCCAGTCTTCACAGCTGAGAGAAAAAAACTGACTGATCCCATGGACTGGTTTCATTGATTGGCCATGCAGTCATAACACCTATATATTTCCTCACTCACTGTTTGAAGACATACTTGGGGTGGGAACTCTCTGAGAGGCACCAAAGCAGTCTGAATCTGCTGGTGTAAATGCTTGAAGAGGTAATGTCCTATATAAGAAATGCTTGCATTGTGGTTTCCCTGTACAGATGTGTTTGATTCTTCCCCACAACAAAACATGACACTGGCCGCATATATTGTAATGGATTCAGTGAGGGGTAGACCCATGTGCTGCAGAAATCCTCTGTTCCTGTTAACAACAAACAACAGTTATGAAAGTGATACTTTTTATATCTGACTGCAGTGATCTGATCACAGCAATATGTGACTCATGGTTATCAAACATGGCAGGTAAATAAAACACCACGGTACGACGCAGCAGAACGCAACCGAGAGATAATTGAGAAATGCCGCCTGACTCGTGTGTTGCCGTGGAGTCAAAGCCCCCAGCAGCAGCTTAGACCTCACAGGCCTCTGAAAAACTATTCAAACTGAAATTGTGTTTTAGTGGTGCAGCCCCGAGAGTGTGAGAATGAAATTCTGCACATACCCAGCCCTCACCTGCGGCAAAAGGCTGTAATGAATTTTTATTGCTGCACCGGCAATAAGCACTGAATTGAGAGGAGATACGAGCAGTTAAAAACCTAATTCAAATGTGTCACAGAGGTGGGAAAGGTGAAAGATGGGCAGCCTGGCTTAAACGATCACAGGATGGAGGGATCATGAAAGGATCACAGTCAGAAAAATCACATCTGTACAACCCATCAAGTGATGAAACTATTAAATGATCACTAGAGGTCTTCTATATGGCATGACACATATCCATTTAATGAGAAATAGTATTTTAACACTATAAGATTTTCCAGAATAACACTGATCAGTCAGAGATGGAAAATCCAAGTCCTGGCTTAAGTTTAAGGCCTCAGACTCTTGAGTTACACCATCCTCTGCTGAATAATCCCTTCTCAGCCTGGAACATTTGATCCATAGGCAGAAAGATCATCTAAATTCAGATGTAAGAAATTGTTTGATCCGGACACGGGGACTTCTTGATTACAGCTGGCACAGCCATCTTTCTGATCACATACAGGCAAAGGGTGGAACAAAGGGACCATCAGTTTATGACACTGTATGACAGCAGTCACTTTACAACATATCAGACAAGATACGGCCTGCACAGGAGTGTTACAAAGACATGATCTAAAATAAAATTAGCATTTTAATGGCATGTCATCACAGTTTACAGGGGTCTTGAACCACTCAATCAGCCTTGCAAAGTGAACGGATGTGCTTAAGGTCGTCATCTCATCAAGCTCTCACTCCAAGAGAGGTTGACACAGAGACACCCTGTGTCAACCTGTTCTCATTTCACATGCATATTAAGCAATTCACAGTTGCATAATTTAATAGTTCAAATTAAGGTTATCCAGCTGTATTACTGTACATCAAAGAAATGTTCCAAGCATGGTAAAGTATATTCAACTGTGTTAAGTAAGTAATTCATGAAAGACACCGCCAGAATTGCTGTTACAGCTCCAGCCTGTAATGTTTTGCAATCACACTGAGAACTTGCATGGCTGCCTGGAAATGTTCCCTGTACAATGGCGGCTGAGGAAAAGAGATTGAGAAAGTTGTGATCCAGACTACAGAACATTAAGGAAAAAACAGCTCAGAAATCCATTAGTTTTCTTCTGAAATTCCACCAAAATGACAGTTTCTAAATGAACTTTTTAAATGGTGCTCACACATTAATAACAATGCTGTAAAGGTATTTAAAATCTTCAGGGGCAGATTTCACTGCCTCCGTCCTCTCTGCATAGTCCCCTGAAATATTTGCGACACTGTCACATTTGCAAACCAAAAAGTCATAAACTAAACATAAATCAGATGGGTTCCAATAATTTAGTCAGCCACCATTTCCAGTTCATATTAACCTCCTTAAGGTGAGGTGCTTCCTACACTATTCAGAGTGCATGTACAGTACTGAAGGCACCATAAACAACAACAGATGCAAAACCCTGCAGGATTCCTTGTTTAATTATGACATGAGTCCAACTACACAAACGACAGCGCCTCCTCCACATATGGTGACTGGCACATACTCCCACACACACACACACACCAAACTGTGCCTGGTAGGAGTGATAGGAGTCACGGTACAATATATAGAGCTGCAACAAGTAAACACTTACTGCCCACTCTTCAGCAGCTTGTATTTTATTTACTGTAGGACCTAAGACCTAATATATATACCATATGTTTTTACTGTTTATCTTAATCTATATTCTTGCTGCTCAATCTTTGCACTTCAGCAACTGGTAACAAACATTCCTTCCTGTTTGCTTACTCAAAGATTCAGCTGAGAGATGTTATGACAGACAAAGAGGTAAGAAAAAAAACAGCAGATGGAGAAAAGACACAGGTTTAAAACGGGAACTTTGTTGGACTGTCTCTGGTTATAACGTCACAAAAATGTACGATGTCAGAACCTTGTATTTATTTTCACTGCTCACAAGCCTTTAAACATGGGATCTTTACAAGACAGTTCACTGGGTTTCATGCACTTTAATGTGCTTGTAACCTCGTGCTCTCTAACATTACTGGGGAAAGACGTGAAAAATACTCAGCTTTTTTTTCTTTTCTCTTTTTTAAACGAGATCCTGGATGTTGTTTGCACATTTAATCAAATTTTCTTAGATCAGACCAGACCATAAATCTTGCAGGTGTACAGGGTTATAATGGGTTCCATGAATGCACATCTGCTTTAGGATTTTACAGTATTTTAAACAGGTAGTTCAGGATTTTTCAGGAGTCGGAGCCTCTTTCTCTTCAGAGACACACTGAATATCATCTGAGCCCACAAGCATGTCAGTCATTATTGAAGCTGTCTATGATGGGATTTCTACTAAGTTTCTGCCAGCAGGCTACTGTTTGAAACTGTCCAAGCATATTTATCAGCTGATTGCATCACAATGGATCAGCCATCAGCTTTTTGTTCCCCATCTGCTCCTTCAATCACGCGGTCTACTTCTGTACATACTGAAAAGAATGATATCAGTAAAATGTCAAGATGCATAATCAAGATGGTAAATTTTTCATCCAACTGGTTCCACTTGTTTGATGTAACCTGGCCAATAAGAGCACAGCCACAATCAAGGAATCTGTGAATCAGTGGCATTGTCTCGTTTTTTTTGTTTGTTTTGAAGTACTAATAATCCACCAAACAAAGGACTTCCACTATATTTCAGCAGACGGGATGCGGAGATGCCAAAGCAAGTGGCACAAATTGGCTCTCACACTCAGGGTTTCATCCACACAGGATTGTGTTTCTTCACGCAACAAGTATGTAATAGGCTTAACAGATCACAGCTGAAAGATCCTTGGTCCAGAGCCTAAGCCAGTCTTGAAGGCAATTACAACGACAATGCCTGCACACCACACAGCAGGAGGACAGACACATACAGGATGAGCCAAGGGGTGGGGAGTGGTGGTAAAAGCCTTTATCGCTGTCACATATTCCCTGTGACTCCCTGCGACTGTCAGCCTCGTGTGACTGCAGTGAGGGGAGATTGTTCTTTTCGATATCCAAACAAGGAATTGAGAAGCAACAACCATGGCTAACACACCAGCCTAAAGTCATTTTGGCCCTGACAGGTGATGACTTCCCCTCAGGCACACACAATGGAAAGACCTGTCAAGGTCCATATCTCATCTCTGCTGCCTGTCAAAGCCACTTTCCCCGACCATGAGTGGGAACGGCAAAAACATTTTCAACATTTGCATCCAGCACAAACCTGTCCCCATAGTTTAGAAATGCACAACTGACAAACCTAGACTTGCAGCAGCACAGTATGCCAGGACACAACAGGAGAAGCTGTACTGAAATTATTTCAGGGTGAGAATAAATATCTAAGCTCCATGCTGCAAATTCAGCTTCCCTCTTTTTTAATACTGCAATATGTATACACATTTGTTATATTATAAAAGAAACACTGCACACAGTAGTTAACTTAACTGTGACTGTGGCTATTGTTATGCTGCATTTGTTTGGGGTGGCAGGTTTACATATTTATTTATTCATTCTTTTTTCTTCTATATTCCTCTTTGTTAGTTTGTATTCTGGCTATGTAGAAAAAATAATGAACATTTACCAAAAGTTTTGAGATCACAAATCACTTAAGGGTACATTTGGACGTCTAAAAAAGTCTTCCACAATTTCTTGCAGAGAGAGAGGTAGCACTGTCATACCTGTACGATGAATATTAACATTGGCTGGAGCCAGCGGTCAGTTAGCTTAGCCTAGCTTAAGGACTATTTGTTGGCTCTGGGTAGTTACCATGCTCGATTCCATTAATTTTTTTATGGCCAAGAAAAACACACACAACTCTGTGTATTACAGCCAGTTGTTCATTTACCCATGGTTTTTCTATAGGTTACACACACACACACACAATCACTTGTTAATTAGCGTGATTAAGAGGTGCTGGTATTGCAGCTTTTGTTGCTGTTGGACTGAGTCAGAGTTGACCAGCTGCTTTCAGTTCCAGTCTTTACGCTAAGATGAGCCACTGGCTGCCGGCTCTAGTTTCATATGTAATGGACGGAAAGGAGATTTCAACTTTTTCAATTATCTCTCTGCCAAAAAGTGCAGTTTCCAAATGTACCGAGGAATCTTGCAAATCACATGTTGGAAAGCACTATGAGTAAAACACGAAAGAAGATCTCCAGTGGAATTTTGAAGAAGCAGACTGGAACATCTGTGTACTTGGTGTCAGTACTTCTCTTTTAATACTAGACATAAATTTACACAATACAATCTTATTCATACATTATACAGTTCAGGACAAAATGATTAGCCCCAATGAAAATGTCACTTTTTTGTAAATATTTCCCAAGTGCTGTTAAAT